>JBBPPC010000047.1:0-66415 GCA_038091775.1 Leccinum olivaceopallidum | reverse complement strand
AGAGCACGAACTCGACTTCTTCCGTCCTCCCCGCTTCGTCGACCCAGCTTCCTTCGTCGACCTCCTCCAGCTCCTGTGGTGGATTGCTTGGCCTTGGCCTTGGTTGCTCTCCGACGCCGACGCCGACGCCGACAACCTCGCCAACTACCTCGTCGTCCCCAACACCCACGTCGACCCCCACTCCCACTCCGAGTTCGCCGTGTGGTCTCTTGGGTTTGGGTTTGCTCTGTCCTGACTCGTCGACTTCTTCTACATCTACGACGACCAGCTCTTCGGCCCCTTCTCCCACGTCGACTTCTAGTACGCCTCCACCGTCGAGCCCATCCCCCTCACCAACGTCGTGTAATGGTCTCTTGGGCTTGGGTCTGCTCTGTCCTGACTCGTCGACTTCTCCTACTCCTACTCCTACGAGCTCTTCGACTCCTTCTCCCACGTCGACTTCTAGTACGCCTCCACCGTCGACCCCATCCCCCTCACCAACGTCGTGTAATGGTCTCTTGGGCTTGGGTCTGCTCTGTCCTGACTCGGTGACTTCTAGTACACCTACGACGACGAGCTCTTCGACCCCTACTCCCACATCAACTTCGAGTACGCCTCCACCGTCGACCCCATCCCCCTCGCCAAGTACGTCGTGTAATGGTCTCTTGGGCTTGGGTCTGCTCTGTCCTGACTCGTCGACTTCTACAACGACGAGCTCCTCGACCCCTTCTCCCACATCGACTTCGAGTACACCTCCAACGACACCCCCTCCTCCGTTGACTTCTAGTACGTCCACATCGACGACCCCCGCTCCCTCTCCGAGTTCGCCGTGTGGTCTCTTGGGTCTGGGTCTGCTCTGTCCTGACTCGTCGACTTCTACTACACCTACAACGACGAGCTCCTCGACCCCTTCTCCCACCTCGACTTCTAGTACGCCTCCAACGACGCCCCCTCCTCCGTCGACCCCCACTCCCACTCCGAGCTCGACGTGTGATGGTCTCCTTGGTTTGGGTCTGCTCTGTCCTGACTCGTCGACTTCATCTACATCTACGACGACGAGCTTTTCGACTCCTCCTCTCATACCGACTTCTAGTACCTCCACATCGACGACCACCCCTTTGCCAAGTACGCCGTGTATCTGGGGTTTGGGTCTGTTTTGTCCTGGTGAGCCGACTTCCTCTACGTCTACAACGTCGACCCCTCCACCCTCCCCGACTCCCACTACATCAACGACCCCCCCTGTTCCTTCTCCGACTTCCACTTCATCGTCTTCGACGGACACATGGCCTTCGGTGCTTCCATCGTTGAGCACTAGTACAAGGTATGTGATATATATCACCATGCATTTCATCGAACTAACGTTTCGAATTCGATCGCGAAAAGCCCACCTCCCCACCTTCACACCACAACCACTTCTTCAACAACAACCACACCCACATCTTTCACTCCTACGTCCACTAGCTCTAGCTCGTCGTCCACTAATTCCAACTACAACTACTTGTCCTCGGTTTCCTCGCTTTTGCTTAATAGCGTTCCGCCAAAGCTTCCGCCGACGTTCACCGATCCAGACCGGCCCACAACATCTCTTCCGTTGTTTTCGGTACCGCCTTCGGCCTCTCCTTCCCTTCCTCCCCTCCCTAGTGGATTGCCCAGCAGCATCCTGCCGCAACCCGCGCTCGACGTCAATAGCCTTCCGAGTACTGATGTCATGATCACTATTTTGTTCAACAATTCGCTCAACTGGCAATTTGTGGCGCAAAATGCAGATTCTGCGGGCCAGTTTTTCCTGTACTGCCCTACTATGATCTCTACGGCCCTTGGCATCAATGGTATGTTTTTCGAGTGTGTATTGATCCGTCCGCCAAATTAATTACGTGCTAGTCGGAGAAGTTCATAACTACGAACTGTCCGTGTATGAGCCCTCGTCATACAGCGGGCCAGCGGATGTGGACAAACTATTAACGACCTGGAAAGGTTACATCCCAAAAGACGACGTTTCCCCACTTGCCAGCCTTATCGCGAACCAGAAATCCAGCTTCTATACTGCTCAACTTGGCACCATCCCCACGGAGCTAGCACAGTGTGTCGATCCGACCTTCCAACTGAATTCCATCCAAGGTCCGACACCTGGTAGTGGAAGCAGCAACAGCGGCGGGACTTCGTCAAGTGGATCCAATGTTCGCCAGGACGCTATCATCGGTGTCGTCAGCTCCCTTGGTGCCGTAGCACTCCTGATCGTGGCGTTTGTGGGCTACAAGGCCTACCAAAGGCGCCAAGAGACTGGCCATAGACGTCTCACAGAGGCCACGGGCCGCGTTGGTGTACGACCGGAAGGCCAAGAGTTCGATCGAGACAGCGTCGGCGGTCAACGGCGAAGGAGCTTCTATTACGCGGAAGACAGTTTGAGGGGCTACCAGTCCTCGCATGCAGACGAAGACGGTTACGATCACCACGTTACAAGCGTACGAGAACGCCGCCCGATTCAACCAGGCACAATTTCCACACCCATCTTGCGCGAGAGTACGATGAACTGGTGATCCATGCCATGCTTCAATTTCGTCTTGGTTTTGCACTCTTTTGCTGGAACGCATCACCCTCCCATACCCCTTGTCTTTTGCGCCTCTAAACACCCACATCAAGAACATTATCTTTATAAGTCTTTTTGCTTTCTATCATTGTCATTTTTTTTTTCGTCTCGAGGTCTCTTGGCTCTTGTTCCTGCATTGCTGGATTCTTTTACTAAGTGCCTTATTTGTGCATTTTCCGACGTGCTTAGGTAGGTTGCGAGGGAGTTCTGGCTCAGTTGTTTAACGCAGTCGACGGGCTCCCCGTTGCCGACCTTTTTTGTCTAAAAAAAAATGGCCCGAGGGGTATATGATCGGCCGTTGACATGTGTGTACTTATGCAAAATTGCAACGATGTTAGGCTGGCCTGCGCTTCTTTTCTAGGACGTGCAGGTGCTTCGGCATTTTTACATGTAGTCATGGGACGATCTTGCCGTGTCGGCGCGGCGCGTGTGCAACCAATAGAATACTTACTATAGCTCATCTTTCCGTTGGCGTCCCCCTGGCTGTTGCTTGTTCTTTAGTTGAGTCTTCGACATGTTGTTTTATTTCTGTCACTGTTTCTTGACCTGACATCGTTACTAATGTTTGAGGGTTGCCCCCTCTGTGACCGAATGATACGGGGGATTTAATATATTCCGAGCGCGTATATTTTCAACAGAGGAAATGGAAACGCGGATCTGCGGGGGCGAAGGGAGGCGCAAGTGAGCGCACTCCACCATCGATCGACAAGTTACACGCAGAAAGGAAAAGGAAAAGAAGACAGTCTACTATGATTTTAGTCCGACCCAGGCTGGCGCGCGACTCTCGTCAAGAACCGTTCGAGGACCGCCTTGCCTCGCCGGAGGTTGGCGAGCGAGATACGCTCGTTGGGCAGATGCGCTCGGTCCTGTTTTTTTAAAAGAGAAGCTGAGTGTTCGATTGACGCATATATACAACACGAGACACGCACGGAACTCTGACCGAGCGGGAGGTGGAGTGCGCGGCATCCAAACAGCTTTTCGAGGCACGGCACGGAAGGGATGGACTAAAAGGTGAGGAGGGAGAAAGAGGGGTCAGCGGGCGGTGACTGCATATACGCTTGCAACATGGAAGAGGAAATACGTACGCCGCCCTCACGAATGCGCAGGGGTTCGACGCCCCATTCGTCCCGCACGGCTGATTCGAGCGCTTTGAACCACGGATCGTCGAGGTCGCCTAGCCACCAGTCCGCGGTGTGGTTGATGGTAACCTGATCAGTGTGAATACGCATGAATTATGAACGACTGCCATCACAAAAGGTTGAGAAAAAAAAGAACGCACTTCGAGCTTATTTGGCGACTGGAACGCACCAAAGGAGGCGTTGAGATGGGAGACGAGCGAGGTCGAGACCGTCTCTAGATCTTGGTCTGGCACGATGCGTAACGATAACTTGGTCGTCACCGTTCCGGGAATGACGGTCGGATCTAATGTCGATCTATGGATACGACAATCGGTGGCGGTCAATCACAGAAACTTACTTCCAGGGCCAGAGACCGAGATCTTGTGGACGGTGAGTGAGGGTTCACGCCACCGTGAGGAGAGGACGGAAGCGGGGCTGTTTGCTGCCGACGACAACTGCTCGTACAGTCGTTCTTCGTCTTCAGTTTGAGGGCGAACACTGTCATCTGAGATCACAATGAGACCAGAACAGAGATATAATACAGATCAAACGACACACAGAAACCTGGGATCGCAACTTTGTGCTGACCATCCGTTAGCGTTGCAAGTAGGCGGATCCTAGAGATGAACTTGTCCGCGAAGGGCTGCACTATTATTGGACACGAACTCACGTGTCGAGCATGGGTTCAGTCCCGACTCCTCCTTCGATGCCAGAATGCTGATCCGGAGCGCCACTGGTAATCTAAGCGACGTCTAAACCAAAAAGCCGACGCTTGATCTCGGGTACATACCTGTACAGTAGCATGGACAACCCCACGCAACCCATACGTGATGCATGGCGGATACTCTGTTATCCAAGTAGAGTTGCTGCACGGATGAATCAGAAAGGCTCAATCGGTGTATACGTGACGATGATACCTGAGCAAGATAGCGTCGATATCCCCGATTTGCGACTGGATGAATGAGGATGTGTAGAGTGCACAAAATGATCGAGTCAAACCTTGTGCGCCGAGACGGCATCCATGAATCCGGGACTACCTGCCTCTTCCTCGCCCTCAATCAAAAATACCAGGTCGACACCGAGAGCCCGTTTCCTCAACAATTCGGCGGCAGCGCACGCCACCGCCATGACCGGACCCTTGTCATCTGTAACACCACGGCCATACAGGTATCCATTTCGTCCAGTAACAGTGAACGGGTCAGAGTCCCAGCCCTCAAGAGGAGCTGAGATGACGTCGTAATGGCTAAAGAGACTTTAGACCAAGCAAGAAAGCAAAGAAAATTACTGGTCTACCCATAAAACAATATCCGAGGCTTTGGATGTTTGCCTTGGGTTCCGTGGAAGATGGACAACACCAGTGGACTTCCGTTATCTCCAGTTGGTAACTGTTCAAAGTCAGAAATCGTTTGCGACTTATTGTACACAAGAGCCTTACCAGTGTGGACTCGGCACCGAGTTGGTGCAGACATTTTTTCAGCCAAGTAGCTGCCTGACGGCAATCCTCATGATGCAAAGGATCAGAGCTGACGCTCGGGATGGAAACAAAGGTTGACAGTGCGTAAGTCATGATGTCTGCATGACTCTAAGTAATATGGATTTCAGATCACATGCCACGTACCATGACCATCATCTTCAGTTTCAGAGAGACTGTTCTGAAAAAGTGGGACAAGGGTTGATGACAAGTCGATGTCCCAAATCTGGTAGAACGTGAGGTACGATCGCCAAACGACAAGCCGAATCTCACCTTCACAATTCCGTCGTTAGCACCGGATACTAGTACGAATCCATTTCCCTGCGCCGAACGGGTGACAATCGATGAAAGGACGATCCCTTCGTGTGCCCTCCACGACGCGGTGCAATTATATGTGGGCGACCACCGCTTGTATTCATAAAGTTCAATGCATCTGGATGCCCTAATAACTTCGAAGACCAACCTGAATTTGGCCATTCGACGAACAAGTATAAAGATCGGAATGCAACATCGACAGTGATAATATGTCGTGGTTCTGGATGCATGATGAACATGTGCATGAACATGTGCAAAGGTCGTTTGGACCGACCTCCTGGATTATCATACTCCGAACAAGCGTCCGAGTCTCCAGATCGAAGACCTGAACGTATCCTTCTTGACAACCGGCAAAGATGGTATCGCCCGTAACCGCAAGGGACAAAACGGCGCCATGATTACATTCGAACGTGTGCTTCAGCACTGGACCATCGGAAGTGCACGTCCATATCTGGCCTGAGGTAAGTATGGACATCCTCGGATCATGTATGACCGACCTTGACTGTCTCGTCGCCACTACCCGTCAACAGGTGGTAGGTTGACTCAGGTTGTACGGCAGTGTCATCAGAACCTGTTCTCTGAGATGGCATCATCGCCATACAATATACATATCCAAAGTGTGCAGAATCAAGAACGTTTGAAGCAGGAATTTCAATCACGTCCTTGCAGCAAGGACTTGCATCCAAGGGAGGTGAGATACTGAGATTGTTTGCCAGGAGATCGGCGGGCTTGTGAGTGTATTGAGGATAGCTATCAAAGAATTTGTGCACTCTGCGAGTTGGAGTGGATCCACCAGATTGATCCCGGGTTGTTCGACCTACAGTTCGCTGACCGAAGTCAAACCATTGCAGCGAAGTATTCTGGCAGCCGAGGTAAATCGTTCGCAGGATAGGACTCCAAGCAAGAGAAAAGAGGTCGCCAGCCCCGTTCTCTAGATAGGGGTGCAGAACATATATCGCAGCGAACGTCTCTGTGGACCATATCTAATCGGGTCAACTTGAGAATGATCGCAGTGGAACAACAGCACACACCCTAACAGTACTATCACCTGCGATACATCAGAAACCTGATGCCGAATAAGCGGGAAATGCCTACCCGAAGCGCTGAACAACCATCGTTTCTGTTCTGCAAGTTCCAAAGTGAGGATGCTTCCCGTATGGCCACGGAGACTAGTTTTGAGTGTGTACGATTGCTTGTCCCAAACCTACTGGAATTGGGGAAGTGGTAAACGAAATAAAAAGGGAACTGACCGATATATCTTGACACTGGCCACCGACGAAGATGTGCTGGGCATCTGCTATCAGACTGAGGACGGACTTGTTTTCGTCGCTCAAAGAATGCAACATTCGTGGAGACGAGAGCGAGGGTGCAGGTTTGCTCACGGAGGCTTTGGAGCAGGACACAATCAGTGTTATTCGGATGATCACGGACAAATAATTGACGTACGCGAAGGTACTTTTACGTTCATATCTCCTGCAGAACGGTTGCGTGAAGAGCCAGATTGGATGGCCTGTGACACTTTTTTTGGAGGCTCCGTTTGTATCCGCGTTGAAACGAAAGACGAGGAGGTCATGAAAGTACTGTAATATGATGAAAGAAGCTGTCACAAACTTGAGGTTCAGCACCGACCGCCACTTGGTCAGCGACTCGTTGAATGGCGTCAGAGAAGGCGAGATTGGCGAAAGAAAAGGTGAGCGTCAGAAAACCCCCTACATCTCTTACGACCTAGTTTCACGGCTTGGCTGGCAGGGAAATGCAGCGTTCAAGGCTGCCGACTATCCGAGCGCCGTTGGCCACTACACCGAGGCCATCCTTGCCGACAGTTCTGACCAGACGTTCTTCCTCAACCGCGCGGCTGCGTATCTCAAACTAGGCAAGTACGTCCATCGCAAATCCATCCCAAAACTGCTCGATGCGGCTGACCACTTGCTCGGCAGATCCGAGGATGCGGAGAGGGACTGCATCAAGGTTTTGCAGCTGAACCCCAATAATGTCAAAGCACTCTTCAGAAGGAGTCAAGCGCGGAGAGCTCTTGAGAACCTGGATGGCGCGCAGGCTGGTATGAAACGATGCCAAGTCAAGTCAGATATTAGCTGATGCATTATAGACCTGGACAAAGCCCTAGCTCTAGAGCCCACGAACGAATCAGTCAAGAATGAGATCCTCGAGCTCGGGAAGCTATTACAGCAACGAAAACTCAAGCAAGGACCAAAGCACACCGTAGGTTTCCACCCCTGACGGACTCAGAGCTGGATTCTCAAAGTTTACAGATTGTTGAAAAGAGCACCACTCCAAAACGACGTCGAGTCCCCATTGAGATAGTTGAGGCCGACGCACGCCCGTCCTATGAGACGCAAACCGCCAAGGCTTCTAGGAGAAAAGATACGGATCTGCTTCAGCCAGTCTCATCGCGGCCATTGAGGCAGGAAGGCGGATCCACTGCGATACCAGTTCCTGCATCCAAACCACAGACGTTCGAGGACGCCAAACAGGCGCGCAAAGAATCCAAGCCAGCGAGAGTATCAGGTGGGATATTCCGCCCTGCAGGAAACCACACGATCGTCAGCAGGACACCGAGTGAGGGCGTGTCTTTGACGCGAGAATCTACGCCACGACCCGCCCCGAGCACACCCCCTGAAAAGCTTCCGACCACACTATTTCAGTTCACCAAGACTTGGGAGTCCCTGGAGTTGGACAGAGACAAATGGAACCTAATTCGTGTAAGGTACCGTATGGGAAATGTGCTGCGCGAAACTAAGCATTTCGATACAGACGATTCCTTCGTCGTCCATCCCAGCACTGTTTCAAGTCTCGCTGGAACCCGAGCTGCTTAAATCCATATTGCACACGTTTGAGGCGGTGCTCGAGCAGGACATGGCTCCAGACACGAGAGATGTCGTAAGAAGTTACTTGACAGCCTTTACCAAGGTTCAGAGATTTGGTACGGTGATGATGTTCATGGACAGAAAGGAGAGGCAGCTACTCGAGAAGTTAGTACGGTAGTGTAACTTCGGGATGTTCTTTGTAAGTACCCGTCTCAGGCTACTAGTAAGTACCTTGCGGTTGCATGGCATTACATTTGGGATCGTTGTCTTGAGTCAAACTGGAATTCATATTCTCCTCATGTTTTCATTCTGCCAGTGGCATGGAGATACAATAATAGGCTATCCTTACTCTGATCCCTTCTGAGGTCACAGCTATGAGAAAGTCCAGAGTCTGTGGAGAAGTTTGGGTCAAGGAGTCATGAATTCATGAAGAGATATGTAGGACAGAGTCACAAAGACAGTGAGGAGACAATTGACTGACAGTTTTCCAGCGGTAAGTAAGTACCAAGCTCGCATTCAAACCTAATGGAGGCGATGGAGGGTCCGAGCAAGAGGGTCCGGAGAATGCCGCAGCGACGACCACCGTGACAGAAGCCACGAACAAGTTAGTATGTATTAGAAGGAACTTCGGACTGTCTTCCTGCCTAAGGGTCTGCCTACGGGAGACTACGCACACACAAGTCATTGCGCATTGATTGCACACCCAGAAAGATGAGTCGCGCGGTGGCCCATCCCGACACCGGCTCATCCGCACACGTACCCGACGACGCGTTCAGGTTCGACATCGTCCTCGACAGCACACCCAGTGATCTCTACGATGCCGTTCAGCGGGCATCATACTACCTCCAGAATGACAAGCTCAGCCATCTCGTCGTCGGTCGCAGTGCCAACGACACTGAGGTCCTCCAAATTGGTGTGCTAGCACTCTCCTCCCTCTAGCTCACACTCGCACCCAGGCGCATCCGTCGACAGCATCTCCTCCGAGTCCGGGTCCGTCAAGCCTCCGAGTCTCGGCACCCGCAGCGAAGAATACATCCTCACCATCTCCGCAAACGGTTCCCCCGCCACCCTGCCCGCCAACTGCACCCTTCGGTCTCTTTCGCGGCCTCACGACCTTTGGTCAACGCTGGTACTACTATGGCGGCAAGACATACACCCTCGAGGCACCCATTGCCATCACCGAACCCCTGCCTACGTGCGTGTCTGACCCCGTTCTCGCTCTCCCTTGCGCTGAGTCCGCCAACACCTCCTGCAACTTGTGCGTACCCCGTCGTCACGTCCACCCCGCACGCGTCGCATTCAAGTCCCTCTCCCGCTTCCCCCCCGTCTGCGCAGTCCCAGAAATGAGTAACACATTGTGACCCCGATAGAGTTCCAAACAAAACTGCACTTCGGACTTGTGTACTTTCAGTATTCGTGATAGTTTGTAAGAGAATGAAACAACCTGTACTTATAGCACACAAATATTACGGACTCGATCACTAAGATTGCCAGACCTTACTATCTTAACCTTCCCGGCATGTGCTGATTTGAAGTGATTTCAAGGAAATGGCTGCGCTAGTTCGACAAGTGAGTGAGGTCATAAAAATGACCTGACTGAAGATGACATTTATCATTATGTTTATCATTCATTGGGCACACTAGAATCTTGTATAATACTGGATAGTCTCAAATAGTACTGGCACTGACCAAGCCAGGCCCATATACAGGGCTGCAGCCTGCAGTGCCTGAGCCTACTAGGATTTAGGATTACTGTTGTAATATATCATTGAAGGAATTCAGCCTGGCTACACTTTTCATTACACTTTTCACTACATTGTTTGACTGCACTTTTTGACTACACTTTTCACTATTTTATATTTTTACTACACTTTGACCTAACTTTACAAATGCTGCATAAGTATAGTAAAGAATAATAAACAGTGTAGTGAGAAAGTGTACACAACTGTGAAAGAGGTAGTAAAAAGTGTAGTAGATGTAGTAAAAGATGTAGTAAAAGATGTAGTAAAAAGTAGTCCAAAAAGTGTAGTCAAAAGTAGAAATAACTACTCAAGTAATTTCTATGTTCAAAGCTCTCATCCCTATTCTCTCTGTAGTAAGTACTAAGCCCTGACCACTGGGGCTCTTTGTGAGTTCTTGGGCCTAGGCCTGAATTTTGTCAGGCCTGGACTAGTAGTAGTTACTAGTTAAGCAGAAAGCTGGGCCCAGACCTCCAATCTCACACACACATTCTCCACTCAATCTGTGAAGTCCCAAAAGAGTTGACCAATACCAGTCCCAAATACATTGAGGTAAACAGAAATGGTCTCATGAATAGATGATTCCACAGGAGTCCAGGAATTGGTTGAGACTGGCAGACTGCAGATTTGCAGTTGCATAGTCATATGAACTTGGGACTTGGCATGAATGGATTGCCCGTAACACCTGCAGTCTTGTCGAGTAATTGGCTGAGACCAGGTAAACATGTAAAGATAAGTCACAACCAAAAAATGAAAGGTCTAACTACTATATTCCACAGGAGTACCATTAGGGTACCCCATGGATTCTGTATGAAACTATTGACATTGTGCTTGACCTGGGCCATGTTCTTCTCCTGAATTTGGTCCACATTCTGCTGGATCTGGACCACTTCTCCCCAGATCTGGACCACTTCTTGCTCTGTCTGCAGACTCTGCACCACAGTCTCCCGAGTTTGGCCCACATCACGCTGTATCTGGGCCACTTCTCCCCTGATTTGGACCACTTCTTGTTCTGTCCGCACCACGGTCTCCCGAGTTTGGCCCACTTCTCCCCTGATTTGGACCACTTCTTGTTCTGTCCGCACCACGGTCTCCCGAGTTTGGCCCACATTGCGCTAGATCTGGCCACATGTTGCTGAATAGATAGTCACTGAGTAAATGATGAAATAACACGTTGTGAACATACTACATGATTATTATTTACTTCTTTTCCATTAATGAAAATATCATCTATTATATTAAGCACCAGCAATATATTCTAATAATACAGTAGCTACTACAGAAATTAATGATCCAAAACTAGAGAAAGGAATTAACATGAATTTTATTAAAATAATATATTCTAATAATACAGTAGCTACTACAGAAATTAATGATCCAAAACTAGAGAAAGGAATTAACGTAAATTTTATTAAAATAATATTCTAAGCTACTACACAGCAGGGCAAAAATGACAACAAAGAAAGTAGTGGGGACAAGAAAGATGGTGGTTGAATTTGTTGTGATGCATTGCCAGTTCAATTTGCAATGCTTCAATCACTGCCAATTAGGGGTGATTCAATACAGGCTTATATAATCACTTTACATATGTGGTCGCGTCAAGGTTGTTTTCTCTTGTCCGATGCGACGCCTCAACAGAAACAAGTCACACAAGGTCGGTCCATAATTTTTCACGTCTTCAACGCGTCGACGACTCTCGCGCAGGTTCCCAATGTCAAACTTCGACCCCCACCACCCACCACCCGCGTGCTCGACGCGTCTTGCGACCGTCTCTCAGACTCTTCCGACGCGCCTCCAAACGCGAGCATGGTTGACCTTTGTCCGAGACCCTTCAGAGGCGTCACCATCTGTGCGACAGGAACAATGGACAAGGTCCGTCTCTCCATCCGGACTCGGTGCCTCGCCTGACGGCTTCCTTTAGCCAACCTTGTTTAAAATGGCATTTGAGCTCGGTGCAGTCTCCACTAGCGACTTCACCGACCGCGTCACTCATCTGATCGCCGACTCGCACGGTGGTGCCAAGTACTTGGTGCGTCTCCTTGACCCACCAGTCTTCGTCGCCGCTCATCTTCGTAGTGTGCCCTCGAGCGCAAGATACCCATCATAATTCCAGACTGGATTACAGAGGCACACACCATTTGGTTACGCGGTGACGACGTCGATGTGGCGCAAGTGCGAGCCTTCCCTTTCGTCTGTCTCGTCGGGCTCACCCACCGCCACAGGGCATAGCCAAGTATCGACTACCCATATTCTCAGGCGTCGTATTATCCCTCTCTGGCATCGAAGACGTCCAACGACGCACCGAGATACACCGTCTATTGACAGATCATCAGGGAACTTATCTCAAAAACCTTGAGCGGCCTGTCAGGGTCACCCATCTTCTGTGCTCGGGCGACACAGAAACCGACAAGATGAAGTATGCCGAAAAGTTCAATAAGCGCAAAGAGGCACACATTCACCTCGTTTGGGAGGAGTGGTTCTGGGACTGTCTTGAATTCGGCGGTGGGCCATATCTCCGTTTTCATGTAACCTCTTCCCTGATACCTCTTAAAAGGTAGATTCGACGAAAGAAAGTATCAAGTGAATCGACCCAGACCAGAACGAAAATCCCTGCAAGACAGTGGGTAACTGTTCCTCCTAGTCCTTCGTGATCCTTGAATACGTATCATTATCTAGATCCTCCTCCTTCGCTTCCTGCTCGAAGCTCAGCCTCAGGCTCCCACACAAATTCCGATGTGCCAGTAGATGGTATCGATCATCCAAAGCGATCAAAGGTTGTTGTCCCTGCTGGCAGCTTCTCTGTCATAAATTACCTCCAAATCGACGGTGAGGAAGAGGAAATGGCTGTCATCGACAAACCAGTTCCCTCTGTGACCCTGCAACTTTGGCAAAGTCTTCTCAAACCTCGAGGATTTGAACTTACTGGCGGGAAGCTCGTCCGGAGCCCTTCCAAGTCGCAGGTTACGCAGTCGCCGCCTTCGACGCCGACACGACCACTTATCCGGCTGAACGTGACCAATCGTACCGGAATTGGCGTCCAACATGGCAAAGAAAGGGAGAAAGGGAGCGTCATATCGTCCTTTAGACGAGCAAACTCATTTGCCCCCGTTCTTGTGAAAGAGAGTGCCGTTCGGCAGCCGTTTCGGCGGAACACGACGTGTCCGTTGGTTTGCCCCGGTGAAGCAGAACGCAGAGATCCGTCTGATCTGGTTCAACGAGGACATGCACCCGTCCCGAGTCTCTTCTCTGGGTACAGTTTTCGTCTTCTTGGTGAGGCGCGTTGTCCGAACGTCCGATTCGCAATCGAAAACGGTGGTGGTGTCGTGACGGACGATGATACTGGAGAATCGGATTTTATCATTGTGAGATTGATAAGGTGTGTTCCCAGCCCAAATGTTCGCCGTTCCTCGATTCAAACGTTTCCACTAATCACCCTGGGGATGACTTGCCCTAGTGGAAGCAAACTCTATCGCGACGAAATCGACGACTGTATACGGGCCAAGTACAGAACGGAATGCTGGTTGGAACATTCCGTATTCCACGAACGAATATGTGAACCAGACGAAAATGTATCCTTCACCCCACTTAGGATCACGACCCCGGTGTCCGGTATGTCACCGTCAAATGCATATCGTTCTTTGATTGATCACTGGTGTTGCGCATGGGCATAGATTCAGAAAAGATTAAACTGAGCTTGTCTAGTCTAGATCAGTCCGAGCTGTGTTGGATTCGGCGTCTCGTTAGGGCGGTCGGTTCGTTCTCCCCTTGTTTTCTCCATACCTAATGGTCACCATCACGCTCGTACCCAGGGATAACTCTTGAGCCGACATTCTCTCGCCGTTCGACGCACCTTCTTTGCCCCAATGGGGCAGGTACCAAGTTTAACAAGGCATTGGAGTGGCGCATTCCGGTCATTTCCTTGGCATGGTTGAAAGACATTGCTAGGACGGGGACGGTTCCATCCGTGGATGAATACCTTGTGGGAGGATCTCACGTGGGATTGACCGTCGGTGAAGATGTTCTTGGGTACGCTCAGCAGCTAGATCCAGTTCCGGCGGTAAGGAGAGACAAGGGAAAGGGCAGGGAGAAAGATGTGGATTGTCAAATGGTGGATATCACAGATGGTAACATAATTCATGTCAACCTTTCCTTGCTTTACTGTGCTCATCCCCGCCAAGATCCTGTGTCCGACAGACTCATGTTCGTCAAGAACGCAGGTCTTCTCCGAGATACCGCACCTCGAAAACCGGATGCACTGCATGATGAGATGTTAGAGCCAATGTGTTCCCCAGTCGACGGACTGTTTGGGAAACCGAAATTTCTAACTCACGAGTCGGATCCACCAGGAGAGGATACTCACGGAAACCTTCCTGCGACCTCCCCTTCCCCTTCCCCAGTCCCACCTCCTTTGAGCAGCTCTCCGGCCCCCGCCGAGTTTGAGTTGCCTCCTTCCAAACCCACCCCTCCTTGTTCTGTTCTCCTAGTATCTGCGCCGTTCACTCCTCCGTGCCAACCTCGGCGCTCGGTTCAGGACATCAACGCCAAAATTTATGCTCTGGCCCAACCTTCGGCGGAAGCGCAAGTCCAAATTCCATCCTCGACGTCACCCTCGCCGATGAAACTCCCCCCTTCGAGTTCGATACCCAACGCATTCGCCTCGTCCTCGCCTGCGCATCTTCCGGACCCGAACGTCATTGCGAGAGCGCTCCACGAGAGCCTAACGTCACTACTAGGGAAGCGGCCCATCGCGGAGGAAGACGAGACTATGGAAGACGTTGGCGCGGCGGGCGGCGGGAAGAAGGGGAAGCGGATACGACCTGGCTGTCACGTATGTGTACTTGGCTGCTCGACATTCTGTTCGTGCTCACGCTTTTATTTGTGTATTGTACGTGCAGATGCCATCACGGCAAGTGTCTTACGAGAACGTCGTATCTCCCCCTCGTCCTGTTGTTCCACCGCCGGTCCCTCTGGGAGACGTCGACATGAGCCTGTTAGATGGGTTGGGAATCTGCGGGCTGAGATCGACAGAGGAAAGCCTGAGGGTGACATATGAAGATCCCGGACAGGCTGAAGAGAGGCGGCGATTGTTGAAGATGTTGGGGGAGGATGCTGGGGAGAGTGGAGTGAGCGCTGGCGATGTAAGTAGAACCCGACGGTCTAAACGTACAAAGACAAAGGTTCCTGGATTTTAGGTGAGAGACATGGTGTAGAACAGTATATTGGTTGTGCAGTACATTTATGTTTGGATGGCCACAGGCCTCTACGCGGGCAATATCCATCGATCGATCTCACGTCTGACTCAGTCATCTTCGCGTTTCCTACTTGACTTTGCTAATACTTCAACTTACATTTGCTAGTAATCCAAGAAGTTGACCAGACCAGAAGTAAATTCCTTCACCTCCACGGATCAAATAATACCTTTCCGCATCTTCCCTTGTCGAAATCGTCGTACGTCTGCACCGCGACATCAAACCCAACCACTTTATCCACCAGGCTCACCTCACCTCCGACATCACCAAAGATGTCTTGCCTTCGGAGTAGCAAGTCGAGCGCCATGGGGAACATTGCCCGCACTGGGCATCGCCCAAAATCAAGCGACACGTTCTTTCCATACAGCTCCCGACCAGTGTAGGGCACTCGCTCCTCTCCGTGTACCCCCACAGATGTAATGCACCCGAATGGTCTCACTAACTCGTACGCGAGTGACAGCGCACTCGTGTTTCCAACGACCTGTATCACAAATATCAATCATAAAAACGTTAGTACAAAAGATATCACGCGTACCTCCAAAACAAAATTGCATCCAATGCCTTCCGTCCATGTCGTCACGATATTCTTGCTCGCTGTGATATCTGACACCTCCAGATGGCCATTTCTCTCCTTGCCATATGCCTGCGAGACCTTCGCATAAATGGACTCCACTTTCTTGCGTCGCATTTCCGTCGGGTCGATTGCGACAATCCGGAACTCGGCATCCCTTGCATAAAGCATGTCTAGCAATGCGATGAGCGCGCACTGTCCCCGCCCAAAGATAGATTAACAATTGTGCTAGATCCAGTAAGCCATTCGTTGACTTACCACCCCCACCGGTCCAAGACCAACGACTGCAATCGTCAACGCCTTGTCTTCTGGCTTCAAGGAGACAGGAAGACCACTCTCCAGTGCAGCAGCTCCAGCACTCTGAGGGTACGGCCTCGACGTCAACACTGGCTGCATCTTTGGATGGTTCAATGCCTGAAAGGCTGCAAATACGCCAGTTGGTAAGATATCGCATAGCAAGAGCAACGACGAATCAGCAAGTTTGCCGATCGTCTGTTTAGTCTCTTGGTCGGGACGCGCGGAGACGGACGAAATTTCATCGAGATTGTAGAGCGTACCACCCGCACGCGGAACGCGAACATACTGGGCTTGTCCACCCGGAGTAGACGGTATCCCGAAAAGTCGGCTTTCGACACATCTGCAAGTGAATCCAACGCGGCAGTAACTAATGGAAGAATTTATGGTATTTGATAAGGAAACATAGACATCAAGTTCGAAAACGCACTGGCATTCTCCACAGGACACGGTGAACGGCGAGACAACTTTATCTCCGACTATAAGAGTAGAGTATAGACGTGGCCGACCTGTCGTCTCTGGTCGGAAGTTTGCACCGAGTGCGACCACTTCTCCGATAAACTCGTGTCCACAGACAGTGCTGATCAATATCGTTATTGTCACACTTCCTGGATCTTTAATACTAGATAACGTACGGTTCTGTTATTCCGCCATGACCACGGTAGATATGCAGATCGCTGCCACACAACCCTGCAAGCTAGAGTTCAAGAGTCTGAGGAAAGGAAGACACATGTTTAAAGGGTACTGTGTACGTACCTTGACTTTGACGATTGCATCGTCCGGATGTTCTATTCTGTAAGACTACTATCAGCACCCTGATTAACAAACCGCATGGAGTCCCAGGAAACGTTGTCATCATGCTGAGCGGCACCCGCATGATGACTCACAGTGAAAGTACCGTCGCACTCACTTTGGGATAGGGACTTCCTCGACACGAATATCGTACGCGGGAGGGTGCCAAAGTATCGCTGATTGCATCGTGGTGACTGACGAGTCTAATCGAAGATACAGATAATACTACTAGAGGTTATAAATAATCATCATGATCACGGTATCGCCGCTTTCAAGTTGCGCGCAACCTCCACCAATCCACTGGTGTATGACGCACCGGCACTGCGGCCCGCCCATCACCCGATCCCGCTGGCATTCCCGGTTCATTTATTCCAACCCGCCTTGCAAGTATGCCAGTGACCGTTACTTATCCTGTAGGTATATAAGAGCGACTGCTCTCGCTCCTGTTCCACACAACTTGAATTTTACGCCCCGTTCACATCCTGTCGCCTTACCTTGACTCGGAGTGTTGGCACTGTAGTATTTCCTTTTTAACTGGCTCCATACTACCAGTGAGGACTCAGACAAAGATCAGACAAGATGGTGGAATGTACAAGCGGAGGGTGCCGGTGAGTACTGAAGTACTGAGGGAACACAGATATCACAGGCGCCACTGACTCTCCCAGGACCCAGGTCGATCGAACCTGGTTCAGGGATCTCACCGCGCGACTCAGACAAGTGAAACAAGATATTCGAGCATCCGATATCCCTGAGGCCTGAGGCCTGAGGGCCCAGGGGTGTAATGGTGGCAGACAATTAGCTGGCGACGTGAGTGTTCAGAACACTCGTTGGTCGGATGCACAAATAATTAAACATACGTTGCGGCGGCGGCGCTCGCCGGGAAGTGCAGCGCGAGTCCACCACCAGGCCATTCATCAGTATGATCAGGGTGTAACTTGTAAGTATGACATGCGAACCTGTATCTCACGGCCGTGGCAGCCGAAGGATACATATCTGGGCAGGTGTGCGCATGATTGGCGCATGATCACTGATTGCCACTGTCGCCGCCCGCAGCACAAAATTTTCGCAAACAAAGTCCGATGATGGCGATTCCCCGAGTCCCTCGTCGTTCCTAGCCTGAGACCTTTACCCGATGCATGATCGCTAAAAAAAAGGTCACTCACTCTCTTTTCTGTGTCCGAGGGGACGTCGAGGCGAATTCCAACGCCGTGACAAATTCTGATCGTCCGGACAACTTGAAGGTGCGTTTTTACTCCTAGTAGAGGTTGGACGGAGGGCAACCTATAGCTCAGGCTAAATCTCGATCGCCTTACCTTCACTGTACCATGAATGTCTCAAGCAAGCAAGATAACTCGGTGGGCGATTCTTAAGGCAATGCCCGGTTTCGCATCTACATATAAGTATATCCGTGAGGTGCATGCGGCTTTAATCAAGGCAATTACGGCATGCACCAATCCTGAATTCCATAAGTACTGTTTCATACCCTCCGAGGGCTCTCCGTCTCCCAGATTCATCCAGTCATGGCGTCAAGCGACAGTCAGATGATCGGTGTCGTGCTCATCGTCCGTCACGGCGATCGACAGGGTTTTTATCAAAGCCCTACGACCTATACTGCGACCGCCACTCAAATCACACCCTTAGGCAGCGTAAGTCATCTATACCTCTCGCCGATAAGTCTTATCGACAGACTCGCCAAATCGTTCTAGGAACAAGAGTTCCTGCTGGGCCAGCTTTTACAGTCAATTTACTTGAACTTCTCCTCCCCCTCATACATTCCTGGAATGAGTACTGGTCTCTTTGACCAGTTTCAAGTTGACATCCGCGCAGACCTGGGTGGTGAAAGTGGTGTCGTGTATGATTCATGTGTTTCGCTCACTCAGGGTCTCTGGCCTGCCACGCCCGACAATAACATCACGATCGCAAACAGCACGACGATCATCGCTCCGCTCGGGGGATATCAAGTTCGTGCATCTGCTTTGGCTGCGACGTTTCGGCTGATACACATTCGACTGAATTACATTTGACAATCGTTAGTATGTCCCCAGTAAGTTGTCAGCGGCGCATCCTGTGATGAAGTGTGTTAATCAAGGAGTCAAGTTGATGCCGTGAACCCCAAACTAGATGTCTCTTTAGAAGGATTCTTGGATTGCAATGTCAGTGTTCTCCAGTATCCTCTTTTGTCAACATACTGAATTGGTCGAAGACGTTTGACACGCGTACGACCGACTTTTACAAATCAGAAGCTTTTCAGCAGATGGCCAATCAAAGTGCCGCCTTCCTTGAGCTCCTTCCCCCTTACCTAGACGGACGATCAGTCAGCCTGGAAAACATGGTACGAATCACTATTTCTAAATGTGGTCTTTTGCATCGAATCTAACGTGCTCGCAGTGGAACGTACGTTGAAATTGCATCACTTGCTTCGCACGCGAGATGAATTCTTTTCCCTAGATCTATGATTACATGAATGTCAACAGCATTCACAACGCCACGTTCGCTGCGGCCATTCCACCCACCTTCCTCGAACAAGTAAGAGCCCTTGCAAACTGGCATGAATACAATGTCTTCACGGACACGAGCGCATCTGGGATCGGGAACAGTGAGCAGCCATGCCACACGTACTTATTGTTTGAGCCCACACATCCGATCCAGTCGCTGGCCAGGCCATCGTCCCATCCATTCTCAACGCGTTTGAGGACATCGTGAACACGACGAACCCCGTCAAAATGATGATCACTGCCATCGCATACAAACCTTTCCTGTCTCTGTTCAACATGACAGGCGTGGCAGCTGCCAACCCACAACTGGCTGGAATAGGCGAGTTTTTGTGTCGCGACCGTTATGTCCCCACTGAGCCACATACCGTATGATAGTGGACTATGCCTCCGCTGTAGCATTGGAAGTACGCAAGCCAAGTGGTGGCGGCGAACCCGTGATTCGGTTCAACTTCAAGAACGGCACTGACCCTGACTTTACGACGTACGACTTTTTGGGTCGGACGGGAGACGCACCGCTGTCGGCGTTCATTGACGCCGTGGCTGTAAGCAACCTTCAATATCTATGATGTTCTTTTCGCCGACGTTGCGTAGCGTTGGAACTAACTTGGGAATCATATCATAGCCCTATGGTGTCAATACCACCGCCGATTGGTGTAACGTCTGCCAGAATTCACAAGATAGGGGATGCGGTGCGCTCACACTCGCTGCACAGCAAGCTCGTTCAGCAGCCTTGTCGCCGATCGATCTAGTGGGTGCTGGGTTTCTGGGTGCTGGGTTGACACTCGCAGTGGTTATCATGTCGTTCGCCACGTTGATATTCCTGGGACTGTTGAGCTTTGGCAGGAAACCAAAGAGGTCGCGTATGCCAGTAGGGGATGATGAGGTACGTTCTAGGAATAACGACTGATTGAATGCTGAACTGTGCAGGTCGAGCTACGAAAAAATCCAAGCATTCATAGTTCCGTCAGGACAGCCGGCACCCTCGACAGGCGACAATCCGTTGTTCCGTGAACGTTAAACAGTGATGATTCAACATGAATAAAGCAGGGGTCTATGAAACATGTATACTGACGCATGATGGAGTAGGAATGTCCGTGATGTTTGATTGTAATCCAGATATTGAAAAAATGCGATGATGTTGTTGATGAAGCAAGTCGTGACCTTGAGATCTTATCACCTCTAATCACCTCCAGTCGTGGTCGCTGTCCAAGGGATCGCTGTCGATATCTTCGCCTTCGGAGGCGGAGTGGAATGAGTCTAGAAGGGCCATGTCAGATATCACGACTAAATGTTGTAAACAGCTGTCGTCAGCACCTGAATCTTCATCATCGGGATAGTCGTTCTTGTAATACTCTTCAGCTGCGAGGGTTTAAGAACGAGCTTGAGCACAACATGGCAATCCTGGGCGAAATACAAACCATTAGAATCCTCGTCTGCCTCATCCTCTTCCTCGGATTCAGAGTTGTCAGACAAGTTGTCGTCTTCTACGGAGGGTGGGAGGCCAGTCCTTACAACAAATATCAGTCATATTGCCGAAATATCAGCCAATACACCTACACTGTCCCATAGTTCGCGGCAAACGAGTTCCACTCAGAGAGCGAATACGGTCTCCTGTAAAATACGTCCCAAACATAGTCGCTACTGGTGTTAACGTAGTATGAGGCGGTATTTGGAATACTGGTGGAAGAAGTCTCTTGTACTACGGGGGATGCACAATAAGCTCTAATGAATGAAAATGAAGAGACCCACGAACATGTTAGATAATCTTGGAGCATAGGGAGAAACTTTTCCATCTCGGGATCCATAGGTGGGAGAGAGGAACCTTGATCTTCGGGGACTGCGTCATACATTTTGAAGTCGTTTCGCTGTGTGTCTTTCGACGAGATGACTTTCGGGCTGGAGGTACGTCAGTGGTGAGAGCTGCACTTGAACAGGACGGTCAGGAGACGTACGGACTAGTGGGGCGTCTCTTCAATCTGGAATTTCCATCGCCTGTTACTTTGACGGCATATCGTCGAGCTCCACTATCCGCTGGGTGAGGCACAGGAGGAAATCCCGTCTCTCGACCGGGTGCTGTGTTCGAATCTAGAGCCAACCTCGAGATCTGAGACTAAGCGGACAAGGCCGCACCGAGTCCGTTTCAGCATGACAAGGGATGCGACAACAGACACGAATGACATGAGACCCACCTGAAGGCTCTGCCTCATTTCATTGTCTTCCCAAGTGTCATGCTCGACCGTCTGGGCGAACTGGAAGACATCGAGGCCACCGCGCGTTTTCTTCCGCCTGAATCGCGATTCGATGACTGTTTGCAAAGTGAGCAAATTTGGTCGACAAGTACATGCGGCATGGCCGTGTGGCGAAGTGCCTACCGAGCGCGTCCAAAGGTTCCTCTGTGCGTTTTCGCTTGATGCGTAAGATGGTATAGGTGGGGTTTGGCGCCTGTCCGTCCATATCCCCTGTCCTGTATCTTAGTTGTGATTGTCGTCGAACGTTGTCGAAAATGTGTGGTGGTGGTTGGAAAGCAAAGTCAAGATCGAGAATTGCTGTCCATGCACGACATAAGTGTCCACAAGTGTCCGACTTATGTAATCCCCCTATACCTAGTGTTAAGTTGCGCCGAGTCCCGACCGGCCCAGCCTTGTCCCATCAATTTGTTGATAAACAATTAAAAAATGAGTGGTTATTGTCTTCTAGTTCGAATCCCACTGGCGCTGACTTAGTCCACACAACACAATGGGCGAGGAGAGGGCCCAGACTCGATAAACTTCAGGCGTATTACTCGGGGCGTACTCGCCGCATTGCATCTCATTCCTGCCTTCCAACACAAGACCTGGAAATATGAAACATAATTCGCTATGCCACGCTTCCTGGTTATTACCCCGCACCGTGTTCGGCCAGATCTCCTGCAGAGAACTATAATTCTTACTACCTGATCCTCTTACGATCGAGGGAGACCCATCCCTTTCTGACCGATGTTGAGATCTGATAATGCGAGTTAAAGAAGACCATGGCGTCAAGGTGCACAATTTGACTTCGGATCATTACTGAATGCCCAGAAACTCGTCCGTAACACCTTGACGTTTACTCGGGCCCCAATCAGCTCCTTTTGGCTGTATAGTAGTGAATAATCGCCTCTCATTTGATCGTCCACAGCTGTGCAAGCTATCATATGGCAGAGATCCACGGACGGTTTGTGGAATATCCTCCGCCAATTCAAAACAAAGCTTGGCGAGCTGGCTGTGGCCGCATCCTGGCTTGGCTCTCCACAATAGAAGATGGGGTCCACTGTGATATCGACGGTTTCACGTAGTGGTTGATATAAACAACTGCATTGAACGAGGTTGTTGATAACTGAGACAGCCAAACTTCGAACTCCTTCGTCGGCCGACGCGATCGCTCGGACTAGGTTGAATCAAAGCCTATCAACATTAGTAAGAAACACCAGGCAAATTAGCCGTAAGCTTTTGAGATCACATCGGCCGATGGTAGGAAAGCCGAAACCTCACAAGTATATAGATTCCGGAGGCTCGGTGATGGTTCGTGACTCCATGGCAAACGCATCCACTCAGCAAAGAGTCCAAGGGGACTACAGCGCAGACGATTACGTCAAGAATGCATCATTTGTCTTCTCCAACGAGTACACGGAGCCCATTCTGTCTTGGCTGAACGCTTGTCCTGGAGATAGAATCATAGATCTCGGGTGCGGAAGTGGTGAACTCACAGCCAAAATTCAAACCGTGGTGGGCGCGGAGGGCTTCGTGCTGGGTGTAGACTCTAATGAAGACATGGTCAGTCCTTTCGATCGATAGAGACATCACTGCGATATTTTAAATAGATTTCGAAAGCGATGAGGAATGGAGTCAAGGATACTCTTGCCTGCGATGTTCAAGACCTTGAATTGCCACCTTCGCTAACGTCAGGCAAGCAGTTCGACGCGGCGTTCAGTAACGCTGCATTGCACTGGTGCAAACGCGATCCCGCAGGAGTTCTCGAGGGTCTCAAACGAGTTCTCAAGCCCGGGGGACGATTCGTGGGTGAGATGGGTGGTTACATGAACTGTATCGGTGCGGCTCATTTGTCGGTCATGTCCTTGAATGTACTCAAGAAGTCGCAGGCGTCAGGATCTCCCTGTATCACACCGCGAGAAAACGTGGGCTGGATCCGGAGGAGATGGATCACTGGTATTTCCCGACGGTGGAAGAATACCGAGCGGTGAGTCTAATCAAAAAGAGGTAACGGATTGGCGCACAAACTAAGCGGTGAACGTTGAACCGCCGCAGCTTCTGGAAAATTCAGGTTTCCGGGTCGATACAATGACCTTAGTGCCGAGGCCAACGCCACTCGGTGATGGCGGTCTTCGGGCATGGCTCCGGCTCTTTGCACGGGGAACATTTTTGAAAACGGTCAGAGACGTGGATGCGGAAGAAATGATGGACGAAGTTGAGGAGATGTGCGGTGTTGATTGCAAAGATAGGGAGGGAAAATGGACGTTGATGTATGTGCGATTGCGGTTCGCGGCAACGCTTGTTGGTTGAGGGCGACTGTAACATCCGTAGAGGTCGGACATGTGTCGAAAGATCAGTGTCAAACCATGGGTGATGGTACGTTGGACGGGTGACGATCAAATCGAGCACTGTCTTGTGGCTTTCTGAGACGGTGGCAGATGATCGAACTGCCAGTACCGCTTATGAATTCCTTGTGAGCGTTGAGACGGAATCAAATTACTTAAACCTGAGAGGGTGACATCTGGAGCACTGTCGAGCTGGTGCTTCGATGTTTCGGAGAGACACCAAAGGCATTAATCGCCACGAGATAATGGATCTGCCCAAACAAGAGCGTTAGTCGTGTCAGTAGCTGAGAGGTGCATAATTGTGATGGACCAAGGCAGAAGTTCCGAAAGCGCGGAACCGTAAACGGACCACCTCGGCCCGGCCGGGCCATTGACACATTCACCCTGGGGCCACACAGATGCAAACAACCGCCCACACTGCGCGCGATCACGTGCCATCGCGCCGTCCAAAGTCAACCGCCATCCCGTCCGGTCACCGACGCCATCAATGTCCACGCACCTTCGCCCCGCCTGGCAGACCGACGATCTCGACGAAGAATGGGTCGACGAGGACGACCCTTCCCTTGGCACACAGTCCATCTCCCTCACAACCCCCCTCCCCGGCTTCTTACGAACACCCGCACCGGACAACGACCAGGACACTCAGCCGACAGTAGGCGGCACATTTCTAATTAGGGAGGACATTCCCCCCGCCATACTGCTTCCAAATACCCCTGGCCGCCAGGTCAAAAAGAGTGGTATCAAGGACTTCTTCAGCCCTTTGGCTCTGGAAAAGATGTTCGAGCCACCCTCACCACCTCCCCCAAAACCGCTTGCGTTGGCGCTCACTTCCGCTCCAGCCATCCCTTCTCGCTTGTCGCAAGCGTTCACCCCGAATGACAGCCACTCCGACTCGGATACGAGTGCACGCGAAAATACAGCCGATCGCGGTTCCCTCAAGTCAACATCTTCCACAGATCTCGTTCTTCTCCGTTCATCAACAGTCAACACACACAAACCCGCTTTCGAGGGGCCTTTCACCTTCTCTGTCCCGCGCCAGCGCACCAGGTTCCCGGAGGCCGAGAGCACACCAAGTCGTGTACATGGACCTGCTAATCCACCGATGACAGACCCGAGGCTTCGCTTGTTCCAACTCCAGTACGATACATTCACGCGCGAGCATTTGTCCGCAATGGTAGACTCTATCGCTGTCAATACGCCGTCTGGAGAGAGCGCCGAGGGTAATGCCTCTTCTAGTCCCGTTCAACGTGTCCTCTTCAAATCACAGCAAACGCCAGTCTCAGACGATACCCCCATTCGTAGCATCAAACGCATCAAGCTTAGTCCCCCAAGTGACTTTTATGGTGAGGGGGCTGGTGCAGGAGCTATCGTGTCGCGTCCAAGGGCACCCCGAGTTGATTACGTCGGCGAGTCACGTTCCCTCATGCAACAGATCAAACAAGCCCGCGATTTTTCAACATTCTCTACAAATGCGACTACGCACACCCCCACCGACAAATCTCAGGTGAAGACACCAATGCGGGCTCCTTTAAGTGGTGAGTCTGTACACCTCCATGCAATGTATTCCGACCGGCTAGATCATCGCGCAGCCCTCATGCCGGTCACCAACGAGAGAAGTGGATCTGTCACCGGTTCATCCACTGCTGCTCCAAGCGGCCACTCCTCACTTGCCATCCGGCTTCAGGCAGCGAACTTCATGCAACAGATCAAGAACGACATGAAGGGTTCGAAACGCCTGTTTTCTGGGGACAGCGAATTCTCTCGGTATACCCACACGGAGGACGAACGAAGCAATCTATCTCCATCCGTGCATGACAAGTCGCAGCAAAGCAATTCCTCGAAGGGTAGTCACGAACGAAATCGACGGAAGTCAAACAAGATAGTGTCTCCTCGCCGTCCCTCGTCCGCTTCACGGCATCATAGTCCACGCAAACTCTCCCGTTCTGTTTCAGATGAACGAGAGCGCAGCCTCATTCTCGACATGTCCAATATGTCGATAGAAGCACCGTGGCAAACGGAGGCGCAGTCTTTGACGCCCCCTGTGCCTGATACCAACGTCCCCCGTATCAAAGTCACATCATCGTCCGTCATCGAGGCATTCCCCCAACCCCCGACACTGATTCCTCGTTCGAATCCGTCCTCATCGCTCCGTTCTAGCAATAATGACGACCTGAACAGGTTCGTGTCGTCAAGCACTGCTTCAGGCACGACTATCACCGCCAGCAGTGCACCCTCGTTTGTGAAGCATGCCGGGCCAGTCCATATCACGCACATTACGCCATCTGATGTCCCGTCGCTTCCCCAGCGCGTTGGCAAGATGGTGTACGACAAGCAACTCATGAAGTGGATGAGAGCTTCCACACGCCCGTCTCCCGAGGGCGATGATATCAAAGATCATGCCTCCGTCACGGATGCCGAGAGTGAGGATCCTTTTAGGGATATAGAGAGCCTGAGAGAGGATGACTCGGGCGGTACGAATGTGGGCAGCGTCAATGCAGAGGAGGCTCCGATCGCAGTGGAAAAAGTGGAGGAAGAGGAAGAGGAAGAGGAAGAGGAAGAGGAAGAGGAAGAGGAAGAGGAAGAGGAAGAGGAAGCCCACTTTAAGCAGGACGCGACCCGGATACAGTGTGACGAAGAAGAGGAGCCCAACGATCAGGAGGAAGTGGACTTGACCTCGTTCACGTTCGATAGTCCATCCGTCGCCGGGGTTCGGACCGTTCCTTCAGAGGAGGATGATACTGGAGAAGATACCACTGGTTCTGATTCTGAAGAGGAAATTGGTGCTGGAGTGGATGCCCGAAAACAACGCACGCAGGCGATATTGGACTCCGAGGATGACACTTCCAACGATTCGCCCGATCAACCAGTTGCACCTACTGAAGTGACACCAGTGGCGCCTCGCAGGGTGTCCGCGATTACAACGCCGATCCCTCCTAGATCGGCGCTCAAGAGCACGAGCGTGACACCCGTATCCGCGATGAAGGACCCGAACAGAGACAAGCATCGCACACCCGCATTGACATTGGGGCACCGGCGATCTGTCAGCTTCTCGGACGGTAAACGCGATGGACCTATCAGGGGACTTCATGTGAAGCCGCATGAGAGCGACGATGATGTCGGAACCACCGTCTCCTCTGACGAGCCCACTCAAACTGGTGGTTACTCTCCATCTGCGAGATCGAAACGAATCGCCGAGATGATGCAGGAGCTGCAACATTCGAGTAAGTTTTGGTTTCGTTCACGAGGGATGGTGCTGAGCATCTGTGATCAGTCGAATCTGAGGAGTCACCCACGAGATCCTCAACCCCGATCCACGACGTCGACGAGCTGCAACTCGTGGGTGATCGACGCCTGAGTAGCCAAATGATAGTTGTGGACTCGAGCGGTGCCTCCCGACAGGTGTACTCAACGCTCAAGAGAAGTAACCTTTCCGAACAAGATCGAAGGAACGCGACTTTCTTGACAGAATGTTCATTTGGTGTTGCGCACGATAGGCTTGTACAAGTGATTACTGACGTACAGCCCTTCGAACCACACTGGGAAGACTTGATCAGCATTGATTTGTCAAAGAAGTCCCTGGACAGCGTCGCAAGGCTCAAGGAGTTTTTACCCAAGCTGGACTCGTTGACATTGTGCGTGGTATACGAGCGTCATGCGAGAACAATGGGGTATCTTTGAACTGACATGAAATGGACAGAAACTGCAACCGGCTGTCGTGGTTGAGCGGAATACCTATATGCCTGCGGACACTTTCTGTCGCTTCTAACGTGTAAGTGCGGTCGGGATCAATGGATGTGACGTTAGCATTCTGAGCGAGCGAAGCTTGACAGGCGTCACATCATTTGGCCACCTTCAAAATTTGGAGCATCTTGACATCAGCAATAACGACATCGATTCGTTCAGTCGTAAGTGGCTGAGACGCATTGGTTGATGCGCGAAGCTGATCAATGCTCAAACATTGATCTGCGTCAACCCAGAGTTACAGTGCCTCCGACATTTGAGGGAGCTGCGAGCCGACGGCAATCGAATCACGAGCTTGGACGGACTGCAAAAGCTGGAAGCGCTCAGGAAGCTAAGCGTACAGGGCAACCTGATCCATGAGGTGGACTTTAGTTTGTTCCGATGGTACGTGCCTGGTTTGTCCGAATGTCGCATGACTCTTCTGACAGCTGGCACGTTTTCGTAGGCCACGGCTAGAGATGCTCGACCTGAGCCGGAACCAGCTGACCAGGGTTGCCTCGCTGGCATCGAGTCTTCCTGCGCTGGTCATTCTTAATCTCGGTAAGTCGACGACGGTCGTCAAGCGTACCTGACTGACGTGCTTGGCAACTTGAAGATGGGAATTCATTAGGCGATCTTGATGCGGGTGGATGTATGATGAGGCTGCGCATTTTACGCGCGAGCAACAACCGGTTGCACAGCCTCAATGTGGGGCACTTTTCGAACCTGCGGACCTTATACGTGGACAACAACGCATTGGGAGGACTGGTAAAAGGGGAACGTCTGGCGAAACTGGAAAATCTGTCGATGCGAAATCAGAGCAGTCGTGATTTGTGAGTGGCACGTTGGTCAGAGGAGCAGCGGGAAGTGACGGTATCTTTCATTCCGGGGTGCCTGATTGTGATTGATGGGCGCAATGATGGTGATTTGCAGTCATCTCTCGATGCGCCAATTCCGGGATGTGAAACGGCTTTATCTCTCAGGTGAGTGTGAAGCTTCTGGAAGATCGATGATGTGGGGCTTAAGATGATGGGTCGTTCACTAGGCAACAAACTGGATACAAATTTCATCGAGGAGGCATGCTACAATCTGGTCTACCTGGAAATGGCGGCGTGCCGGCTTACGAGTCTGCCACGGGAGCTAGCGCGACTGATACCGAACGTTCGAGTGCTGAACCTGAACTATAACTTCCTGGAGGACGTGGTTGCGTTGGAGGGTCTCACGAGACTAAAGAAGCTAACGATGATTGGATCTCGCTTAAAGGGAACGAAACCGCTGATCCGTGTTCTTCAGCGGATGCCCGATGTGGAAATGGTTGACTTGAGGTGAGGACTCCGTTGGGGTTTCAGCATTCTCGAATGGAGAGGGGTGGTCATTTGACCCTGCTCTAATCATGTCCAGTTTTGTTGACGACCCGAAACTGACCGAGATGCGTTGGCAGGATGAACCCGAGCACGCTCGGATGGTATCTTCCGCTTCTGGTACGGGATGTGCCTGGGGCATTGCAGCCATCGGAAGACGGAAGATTTGGGGGGCGGCGCAGGGGTGAGAAAGGGAGTGAATGTGGGTGGGAGGAACTGGATGCCAAATTTCGGCGGGACCTGCCGGACGAAGCGTATGTGGGGCGGCTTGCGTATCGAGGACTGGTCATGCGGGCGTGCCCACGAATACGGATGCTGGACGGGGTGGAGGTAACGGAGAAAGAACGGGCAAAGGCTAATCAGCTACTACAGGGGATCATGGGAAAGGGGAAGATTAAGGGGAGAGCGGGAGGGGGTAGGTGATGGTGGTGACAGATTATGCCTGGCCACATGACTTGATGGAGTGATGTGGGCGCGGGTGGTAGTTACAGATCTGATTGGATATGATAATTTGATATTAAATATAAATTAAATATTTGTATTTGATGGGGAGGTTTGATCATTGGAGGGTTGGAGGGGGGGGTGACAAGATCGGGGGAATGGGATCTATGACGGAGGGGTTACGAGAGAGTGACACACATGCATTTGATGGGGTCCGGGCGTTCGGACGGGGAGGCTGTGTAGCCCAAACAAGCGGCCGAGGCGAAGGATTAAGTGTCCGCGCGCGCGTGAACGTGCCTGGGCGGGGCATATTGCAGGAGACGGATCTGAAACGGTGCTGGGCGGCACGGCTGGCAAGGGGCCTAATGCTCATATGGCCATTTTTGTAGGAGGTGTTTCGTCACGGGGACGTGGCTGTAGCGGTTGCGAATGTCAGGGGGCGGGATGAGCGGGCCAGACGACGGGGGATGTTATGGGAGGGCTCGGGGACGGGACCGAGCCTGAAAGGGTAGTGACAGTGATTGATTTGACACGGAGGTTCGCTTCGACGTTGGTGTGCGGAGGGGGGGGGCGACGACGGACGTTATTCGCTACCGAGAAGGCCTCGCGGGATTGACTCGCACATGGTGAGATGAAAAAGCGACGGAACGTTGCCGGCAAACGTTAAGCTTCCCAGGGTTAATTACCTTGTTTGAGTGCCTTGCACAGCGATCGTATTTCATAGCACCCAAACCATTCAGGACATGCCAAATAATCCCCCTCCCCCCTCACCACCCCCTCTCAGTCCTCCCCCGCCGGTCCCATCCCTTTGAAACTTAAAGACCCGTCCCTCGTCTACGTTCGTGTCTCAACTCCCCGCTCATGATCGAGCAGAACACTACCCTCCTCCCCGTCTCCGCCTCGTACAACTTTGCCCACCTCCGTCTCTCCCTGTAAGTTCCCGCCCGGATTCGTAAGCGCGTGTCATATGTCATGATCTATCGAGATCGTCCTGTCACGCGCTCTCTTTCTCTCCCCTCCCCTGCCCTCCGCTGATCCATATATCTCTCCCCAGCGCTGATCCCAAAAACGACATCCCATTCGCCGACGACCTGTCACAGCGCAGCTCCCCGGCCATCTGGTGGGTCACATTTCTCACCCACCCCGCTCCGACTCAATTTTTTTTTTCTCTTTTTCTTTGTGTCCACCCTTCCAATTTCGTAACTGTCTCATCCCCCCAAGTCCCGAGCACGACCTCGACTTGTCCCAACGACGAATGTCCACCTCCACCGCATCTGCCCCAGACACAGACTCTAGCAGCATCCCCTCCCTCCAAGAGAAAAGGGCTCCCTCTGCTTCAGCCTCTCCACAGTCAGACAACCGTCCTCACCCCGACGACGCCCCCTCCTGGAACTTCGACGACAAGCAGCTCGCAGATTCAGCTCTCGATAATACTCCAAAGGTTCAACTTCCCTCCATCTTCACTACTTTTGAAGATCCTTTCCGCAACGATATCCATCGCGCCTCTCTCCCCAGCATCCCCCCAGATTCAGCATCCAATACCCGTTACAGGCCCTACCAACAGCCCTCCAGCCGCAGACCTCACCCACCCGCTAATCAACCCAGTCCCCCTTCATACCACTTCCAGACCACCGCTGATACCCAAGACCAGTCTGCAGACAAACCGCGTCTCAACTATAATTACTCCGAATCTTCCTCGTATCAACACCACTCGCTTCCGGGTGCGCCTGCTTCCACGTCTCAGATGTCTTCTTTCGCCTCTTCCCTCTCCCCTGATTTGCGCCAGCAAGCATCCCACGTCGAATCAGACGAGTGGTCCGGTTCGCCTTCCACGATCGCCCGCCCTAGCTCGACTCCGAGCCACCCGTCCCTGGGTACGCCACTCAAGTACGAAGACGGCCTGCGCCACTCTTCTTTCAGCGCACCCATCGGCCAGCAGCAAGCCATTTACTCAAACACGGCGAGCCGCATCCCGAGTCAGCAAGATCGAAGGCCGTACCCTCCCAGCATCCAAAAGTTCGAAGAATGGTCCTTTCCTAATCAGGAATTCGTACTGCCTCCCTCTAACCCATCATATACTTCCTCCTCCGCTCCTCTTTCCCCTTCACAGCCCCCCGCCCCTTCGGCTGCGCCGCCCCCCGCATCACCTTCGTCTCGTCCCCCGCAGACGGTGCCTTCCTCGACGCTCGTCGATCGTCCCACCAAAAAGCGCGGAAAGCTTCCAAAGGAGACGACGGACTATCTCAAGGCCTGGCTGCACCGCCATTCCGACCATCCATACCCCAGCGAGGAGGAGAAAAAACAACTGTGCCATGCCACTGGTTTGAGCATGAGCCAGGTCTCTAATTGGATGATTAACGTGAGTACCTCGTCATTCCTGCCTTGCTTTGGTCTCACAGCCCACCCAGGCACGGCGTAGGATTTTAGCACCCGCGCATAGAGCAGCCTCAGGTCCCACCACCTCGGCCCCGTATCCCCCAGCCACGCGGACCACGCCCGCCACCACCACGATGATGGAACCCGTGTCCCGCCGTACCACGATTCCACACGAATCGCTCCAGTTGTACCACCCCATGTCGCTTCAATCGATGCCGTCTTCCAACCAGAATCACGCACCGTCGCCCCCGGCCGAGTATTTAGGATCCAACCGGCATCTTGTCGGGATGTCTCAACGATCATCCCATCAATATCACGGGGGATCGAACGGCCTTGATGTTTCCCAATCGAGGCATTCTATGGCGTACGTACCAGGGCCTGGCCAGGGACACCACTCTGGGAACGGGAGCCAAGCAGGGCACTACATACCGTCTGGAGTTCCGATGTCTGCGCCACCGTCCCTTTCCGCAAGCCCGTTCGCGTCGCACAATCTAGGCGGCCACCATCATCACGGGCAATCGTTATATTCGTCACACCAATCATCGTTGTCTCCCAGTTTCCTCCCCAGCCCCACGCAAGGATCTGACAGGCTACCGGCACATTCCACCGAACCGCACAGCTACTATGGCGAAAGCCAGCCGCACCCATCGTCTAATCCTGGATCCGCTTTTTCCGGCCCACACTAATGCGAAGCGCGGATGGCCCGGGTTGAATGAATAGGGGTAATCTGATACGCTCGATGCACGAAAACACAACCGCGTGTAACAGTATTATTAGTAGTATTATACTGACTTACCTAAAACCACCTAGTTGCCTCCCGCCGCTTCTTGCAACGCCATACAGGCACCCCTGCAGAGAAAGATTCTTTTTTTCATTTCGTTTGTTCTAGACGTCATCACCGCTACGCGGGTTGCAGTCTCCTCGGGTTTCTCCCACTTGCGCACACATGCACCAGCGGAGAAGGTATTCCTAATGTATCCCTGCCGCATCTGTATCCGATCTGGTCATATACCGACTTCGTGCTTCTACCCTGCCTTGTATGGCATGTCTTCCCCTCCGCCGCTCTTCCTTCTCTTCCCAGAACGTCCATAATAGCTATAGCATCTTGCGTACCTCGGAAGGGAACATTCTTGTAATCCCGTACGAATTGAAACTCATTTTGATACCATTTCCAGCCTGGTACTTATTCGTGAGTGTTCGACCTAACTTGTCTTTTGTATATTTTTTTTTTGTCCTTTACGAAACCTCCGTCTCGCCACAAGATCGCGACCATCGATACCCGGGTGACGATCGTAGCCGAACTTCCTCGGCTGGCAGGCCCGGCGCCACACACAAGTCAATATTAACTGCATTTTCCGTTTTTTTTGTCTTTTTTTCTGGGGCTAACAAGATCACGCTCAGCTGGCCTTTTCGTCTTCTAAACACACAAATCAAATAGTTTGATTGTAGGGTGGGATCGTGTATGTCCTTCCATTCCATTATCTCTCTTTTTTGTCAACGGTCAGGCGGTCAACTTCGGAAACGTGGGTGGCGGACTATCGGAGCGTCGGAGAGAAGCATGGGGCTGCTTGAACCTTTTTTTTTTCTGTCTTTTTTTCTGTTTTTCAAAGTGGGCTTCCGTTGACCGCGGGCCGAAATTTGCACAACAGCGCAGCATTGCACGATCCATGCGCGTTTGGACCTGAGTCTAAGGCCTGTGGAAGCGGGTTCCCGCTGCCTGCAACTTGCCGCAAGCGCACGGCTGGCCGACCAAGCAGAAGATCGAAGCTCCGACAACTTACACCGGGTGCCCCAAAGCAGCTAAGAACGGATGCCGGCCACATACTTACCACCACAAGGAGGATGTGGTTCAAGTATCCAGGTCTAGAATCAGGGTCCCGCGTAGTCACAGCCTCGCCGCATCATATCGTTACGGTCACCACTATCCTAGCCGAGATCATGGACCCACTCTGGGCCACTGAGTTCCTTCCAGCGCCAATTCGAATTTTCTTTTCAAACCTCTCCACATCACCCGACCGACCCACGCATCATGATCATCCTCCTATTATCTTTAATCATTTTATCATCATCGTCACTGATCATCATATACGCGCGTGCAGTGTTGACCTGATTCTTAACCGACGCTTCGGCGTCTCCTCCACCCGTCGCGGTTGGCCAATATCAAGCATGTGCGTGTACCATTTGTTGCAGACGACCAACCGCGTCGAAAAGAACATTCACGCCTTGATACGAACGGACGCGATCGCACGAGGCCTTTCTCTCTTCTCAACATTCTGATTTCGAAACGGATGCACATGGCCTCACGACTACAATCTTCGGGTAGCTTCGTCGCCGCGTTCGTTCATTGAAACTTGTTTCGACGGAAGGGCCCCCGCCTTCCCCTCCACGACCCGTCTTATTCCGATTGAGCGATAAACGTTAAACAATAACGAGAACCAGGCGCGTACTTTATTTACAAATGATGAAATAAATATGGGCGAGGCGACGAAACAAGGTACGCTCGGAAAATTTAGGGGTTCGGTCGAATCTTGAATCTGAAATACCACATTGGAGATGGCAGAAATATGTTATTTTTGCTGCATTTTATTTCTCGTCGATCACGTTCAACGAATTCGTTGATCCGGGCTACCAAGTCGCGTGCAGGGGGCTGTGGATGGAATAGACCGGGTGCATTGGAGGTCCCTCCGAACATGTCGACCGGAGCGCATCGATATGGCGATGCCCATGCTTTGAGCCTCGTCTGTGACACATATCAACTTGGCTACCCGAGATCAACGTTGTCATCCGATCCCCGGACACTCGCCACGTCACGATCACGTTTCTTGCTCTGTTGATACGGTCACCCCGACCGTCCACTACTAGCTAATCGGTGGAGACTAATCGGTGGAGAGAGAGACCAGTGGCGGTTCGAACGCATCAGAAATTAGGTTAAATAAACGCGGACTGTGCAGTATGGTGCATTCCGAATTAAAGTTTTTCTTTATCTCCTTCTCCTTCTCCTTCCTTTCCTTTTCCTTCTTTAGTCTCTTTTTCATTTGTTTCGCCTTCCTTGTTCGGTGTGCGTCGCTGAGTGGAGCAAGTTGCATAGATACCCTGATATGGTCCAAGTCCGTGCTACGCGAGCAGTGGCGGGCTGCACGGTACCGTATTTCGATTTGTTTCTCGTAGCGAAGTGAGGGCTAAACTCACGCCGAATTTCCGGGCGCAAAGCCTATCTGCGGTCCGCTGCATCCACTGCCCCTGACGGTGCGGCCAGCGGAGAGCGAGAAAGGGGTCTGCCACGACAGCAGGCTCGTCCATGGCGACGATCGATATACGATGACAAATCCTGTACGCGCGTGCCAGGTGCTGTCAAGAGGTTGATAAGCTCGTCCGAGACTTGGAAATGCAGTGCGCATAGAGCGCTCTTTCCAAGCACACTCAGAGATCAGCAGGACAGGGGCAAGAACAAGCGAGGAAAAGCGCCGGGAGGAATCGGGACGCTATCGCCGGCACCACACACTCATCTATGCGACCAAACCCATTTATGATTCCAACTAAACCATACATGGCAAGGTCACCCCATCAGCGGTCCGTCATAGGGTCCAACCACCCCAATCTCACTAAACTTTAAAATGCGAGACGAGATGCAACAGAACGATTATTATGAAGAGAAAGCAAAGGCAACACGAGGTCCATCAAAGCACACGGAACGGACTCCGCCCTCCATTTGTTCCATTCATACAGCAGCATTTTGGTCACCATCGAACTCGCTTGGCCACGAAATGACCCGAAGCTGACTGAGAGCAACGATCGACTGCACAGCAATCGGTTCCACCCAAAAGGTGATCTTCCATATCACTGATTCGATAGATCGAGCACGCTCGTCCTCGTTTCGTACCTCAACTTGCCGGAAAACGGCAAACAGGACTAAAGTTTTATTTTTTTATTTTATTTTTACAATGGTTCGCAGGAAGTGGAGGGGACAAGGCTTAGGGGGGACCATATGTGTGGCGTCCCTGCCGCGTTGCGCCATGGGTTCCTAACTGACTGTATTGGGTTAGCCTGCCCCGGTGACCACCCACTTTTTCTTTATCAGCCACTGGGCTGGGTTGCGATGACGACCGGGATACCGTCTCGCGCCGTGTTCGTCCCGTTACTGTGTGACCAGAATTTCTCCTTTACTTGATCGTTGTCGCGATGGCGCGATCGAAGCAAAGGCCAATGCCAAGTACATATCAGGCATACCCACGGACACCTCCCCCAGCGATCAAGCGAGAACTGAGAAAAATATCAGGTACAAAGACCACCCCCCTCTCCCCCATTGGGAACTCAGAGAAGCCTCGGATGGAAAGATCGTGATCATTCTGATCGGGTATGTATGTACATACACCGTGCGCCTGGCCAGTTTCGTGATCTGAGTACGTACAGAGGGTGCCGGAGGGCCATGCGGCTATGCTACAACGTGAATAGGGTAACACAATTGGTAGATCGATGTGATTCATATTCACCCACAATCCTCCCTGCATGAGTCTTTAGGGGGCTAACTCGACTGCAAGCGGAGCGGAGCTTGCACGGAAAATATCCGATTTTTGTGAGTGGTGGTCCTGATCATGAGTGCATCGCCCCAAAGAATCAAGTTGGAGTTACGAAGATGTTCTTCCCACATATCTGACCTAACAAATACGTGGTCCACTTCACATCCCCGCGGACAATCTTCCTCAGCTATTCAAGTGATTACGTTCACTGATGAAATGACGGGATGGACGACTATACTGGGGTGAGAGGAAGGACGTAAGGCGTTACGTGTCACCTGGGTCGTTCGTGTGTGAGCCTGTGAGGACGAGCCATTGATGGGAGGAGGAATCGGTCGGATGAAAAGTGGCATATTGTTGCCGGAGACATTCCAGAATTTTACCACAGGACGAGCAGCAACTGCGAGGAACAAAACGTGTGATCAGCTCGTTATACAGTACAACGTGTAAGAATGGACTACGCGTAGAGATGAAACACGGACCAGAAGAAGCACAGACCAGAAGAAGCACAGCGCTCTCTGAGCCCGGTTTCGCATAATTAAAGGGTTCGGTAAATGCCAGACGAACATCCTTACTTGAAAGTCTTCTCGATAATTACCGAAGGGTCGATAGTGAATCCGAGATCACGCAAGAGTGTGGAAAGGAACAACTTGATCCTGAAAACCCCAAAAATATCAGTATGTGTATACTTTCACCCTTCTCACAAAGGAATACGTATTATGAATAATCAGCAGAGAGAATCACACAAGGTTGAGGCCCAGACATATTCCGGTGGAATATCAACGGAATCAAATTTCCACTTCAAGAGGCGACGAAGTCTAAAGAAAGAAAATCATGCCTCAGGCTTCTGCAGTGCGGCGCGAAAGGAAGTTCCGAAGCACACGATCCCCACGGAGGATGTGCAATGCACGAAAAAGGATAGCCTAACCAGTAATGACTCACTTGGCCAATGCAAACCTGTAATCTATGTACCCACGGTTTCCACCCAGAAAGGTCAATGTATTCGAGAATAAGCCTTGGATTGCTTTGATGTTCTCCAACGGATGGCTCTACCGCTCCGGCCTGCGAATGCGCCACTGATCAGATGTGGCACTCAGGGTCAACAAAGCAGGGAAGTCCGTACCTGAAGATGTGTGCATCCCGACCCCATATGGAGTGGCTTTATGAATCGCTTGAATAGGTATTGTGTTGATGTCGTTTTCGGAACTCTTTATCGTTGCATTGAGCGCCCCATATTTCCCGGAATGGCTGCTGAACGGAGATTTCGTCGTCCTCCACAGCCACTCGCATCGTCCGAATCACGGGGACATGGAATCGGAGTGATGAACGACCCAATGGATATATCTTCGGGGAGTTCAGATCTATGGTGCGAATTGCCTGCTGTAGACGGCCCTGAGTTTGAGGTGCGTTTGCCAGCGCATACAGGCACCAAGTAGACGCAGCTGCTGACGAAGTTTCGTAATCCGCGATGAGGAAAGTAGAAATCTGACATAAAACATCTGAAGTAGTCACATCCGTTGGAAGCAAGGCAGCTATATTCAATTGCACCGAGGATGTGGCTCAGGGTAACATTCCCGCCGGGACTGAGATACCCACCAAGGCTGAGCAAGTCAGGTTCGACCGGTGTTGGGGATATGATGGGTTTTTTTGTTTGCCAATACAACGAAGCCGAGGTCCAACATTGATCGCTTCCTCGTGTTTATCAACTGGATACCAATGCGGATCAGGTGATGGCGCGCTTTCACCGTCGCCTGGGAATGAGAGCACTAATGATCATGACATGCTGTCAGGGTGAGATTAAATGTCAAGTTCTCTGATATGACGCACGAATTTCCGAAGGAACTGGATCTACGTCTCGACGATAGTGCGTAGTTGAAGCATTTTGGCGTCAATGAATATCAACTTATAAGTATCAGTGAGCTGATTGCTCTGACCCGGAGCCTCAGTGAATCATTCATTGATGAATGCTCGGTCCTTTCAGGCCCGGGCCACAATGTCCACATGCCTGCGATGCTGATTGCGTCGAGGGGGCCCTAAAAAGCCACGTTAAAACATTACGGCTCGGAATGATTCTTTGACAGGAGACTCCAAATATCACGCAGTTTGCACGAGATAGTTGATACATTGAACCAGATGGAGGAGAGAACGACATACTTTGGTAGCTTTGTGCCTAAACACTGGGTTCAGTCTCTTGAAATGTGCTGCTGTGAACGCAGGACTCTGGCGAAGGACATGAGAATCCCGAAGGATGCGACCATTAGATCGCCCCGAGTTATCACCCTGCAGAGTTTTGCCGCGAATCAATCGATGCAAAGAAGGTAGTCGCCTTCTGTTGTGAGGAGGTTTTCGTTGCCCGCACGAGGTTGTCACAGACGGACTCGAAAATGTGGCTTCTGATGAGTGTCGGAACGAGAGGAAGTTTCAGACAAGCGCCACGTTCACACACGTCGTCGTACTCTTCTCCATGCGCAACACCCTCGCCATCGTCGATAAAATATCCTCGCCAGACATCGCTCCTTTGCTTTCCATTCACCCGAACGACGTGACGGTCCATGGCTATGAGCTACCACCGCAGTGGGCACCGTGGTGGGCTTGGGCGTTGGATCACCCACTAGAACACCCAGCCTGGCTAAAACTTATGCGCTACTTCACGCGTTCTTGCGATGACGACGGACCCAACATCGACGTGAGTATCCACCTCCAGCGATAGCCTTTCGTACGCCAGCAACTCGACTTGTCAGATTCCCCCACAACTCCAATCCTTGGTGGATTCCGTGCGCAGTCTACAGCTGCAGCGCACACCGTCAAGTGAGTCGCTTCATAGACTCTACACAGACTCAGATTGATGACCTCCTGCGCGGTACCCCACTAGCCTACGAAGCGCGGGACCCAGGCGGCCGGACATATCGTATCTCGCCTAAAAAAGAGCATGAAGTCGATCGCATGTCCGCATACATCCGTCAGCTTGTTCACTCGGAAAGCCCCCGATCCGTGTGGCACGCTGTGGACGTCGGGTCCGGCCAAGTGAGTCGCCCCATTAAGGCTAGCTTGCGGCGCTATTGAGTTGCTGATCGAATTCGAGTCCTTAGGGATATTTGTCTAGAGCACTCCAAGAGTTGGGTCTCAATGTTCTTGCTCTGGACAATAATGAGAACCAGACCTCGGGTGCTTATCGATGGACGACCAAAGAAGCAGTGCGCAAATTAAAGAGAGAACACCGCAAGAATCTCGAAGGCCTTGAGGAACCAACTTTGAATTCATCGAGCCATCCCAGTTCGGAGCCAACAGCTCACGGAAGCGCTGCGCACCTCGGACAGATCGATCCATTGACCCCAAATGGATCTCGGAAGGGGTCGCTCACTCATCGAACCGTTCACGTTTGCCCTCGGACACTAGAGCAGTCGATCACTGACTGGCTTATCGATCCCCCAGGGGTTCAAACATCCGCTGAACCTGTCATCCATGATGCGCCACCACAGGAAGCCCTGCCCGTCATGTTGGTTGCTCTCCATGCTTGTGGCTCTCTGACTGTCGATGTGCTGCGTACCTTCCTATCTAATCGGGCTCGCGCGCCACCAGCAAAGGTCGCCGAATGTGCGTGGACACCCCACTCTTTGGTCATCGTGGGCTGTTGCTACAATATGATGTCCCCTTCAGGTACGCCTAGTACTTATCTGAGTATTAGCTCCGAGCATGAACGCCCGATTGCCATAGATTTTCCCTTGTCTAAACCTCTTCGAGACTTGGATCCAATACCAAAGTTGACCGTCTCAGCAGTCCATCTGGCTGCCCAGGTACCGTCTCAGTGGCTGAACAGCGAGGATGCGATACGTGGCGCAAATCTGGCTTTGCGCAAGGTCGTCTATCGAGCTCTTTTGCAGCCCATTCTGCAAGCGGCGGCCAAGATCGAAGATCACGCAACTGCCTCGGAACGACCTATTCAATCCGGTCTTGGAGAGACGCTGCAGAATCGCCGCTTAGGAAAGCTTAACGATAAGGCATATCGGGATTGGCCTACGTTTCTAGAGCATGCCGCGAACAAGCTGGGCATCGACCTAGCGGAGATTGGCCCATATCTCCCCAACTGGTTCACACATGAGACAATCAGGCTGAAAATAGAGAGTGCTTTATACGTGTTGCAAACATTACGCTGCATACTCGGGCCCTTGATCGAAACCTTGATCCTGCTTGACCGCCGCGATTGGATACAACACGAATTAACGGAGATGAAAGATCGCGGGCAAGAGGTGGAGGTGGAGATGGTAAATTTGTTTGATCAAGCGACTGGGAGCGGAAGGAACGTTGCGCTCGTCATCAAGCCCGCCACAATTCCGCACAAAGTTTGTCCGATGATCGAACACGATTAGGTACCCGGGGGTTCGATAATGTACCCTAGCCTCGAGTCACGACCGCCAAACCCCGCTCAGCGCCGTATGTGATACAGTGGTCTTCTATGATGGACAAATTACCAATTATTTGGTACCATTCAATGTCCACGTAAAGATGTCCTTCCCGATCTTCACTGAAATGCTGTCCACAACGAAACCACCCGTTCGGGCTTGGGAGAGCTTGGCTGCATATGCCTTGTTGAGTGAAGGGAGTAGGGTGTGTGGAAAATGAGGTATGCGATGGAAGAGATCGGATGGCTGTTCAGTTACTCCTGGGGATGCCGTTTGTGTGCAATGCTCCTCGGAGGCAGTACCTTGAGGTAACGTGATCTCGTCCGGTTCTCCGGGTATGGAGAGAGAAGCTCTGACGAGGGACGAAGGCGTCTTCTCTAACAAAGTCCATGCGATGGATGCGTGGAATTTTGGATCAACATAGAACTCTTTCTGTCGCAGTAAGCGGAGGGTTGGTGCAAGAAGGTCGAGACAGCGACGCAACTGAATTAGATCGTCAGGGACTGGGGAAGATGTCGAGTGCATGCTGATGGATCTGAATCACCTCTGCATGACCCGCGCCTACTTGCATAGCCAAAAAGGTTCGGGTTCTTTCGTCGTTTGTAAGTTCTGAGAAGGTAGTAAACGATGCATCGAAGCTGTTCGCAGCCGAAAGAAGGTCGTCATTTGGGGCGCTCATAATGGAGCGGAAGGACGTACGGAGCCACAGAAGAAGCCAGCCGCCTGATGGCTCGTTTAAATTCTTCACGCTGATGCGCCCGCAGGAATAAGGGATGCGACAGAGAAATGTGCAGTTCCCATCTGGCGGATTTGGCGTCATCGTGTTCCTGCTTCCCAATAGGATGAAGGGAAGGCACTTGGGGGATGGCAGAGGATAGCGCGCCCTCGAGCAACGCGTAGAGCGGGTGGTGACGGTGCAAGACAAGTGGCACGTAGACGTACGTAGCGTACTGGCCCTCGACGTGTGGAACTGCGCGGACGCGACCTTGGTGCAGGGCCGGGTTGTCCAGGGGGGTCGGTAGGACGAGCGACGAGGACAAGGGCGGCAGTTTCCTAGGAAATTTGGTGAAGCAGAAAACTTGCAAAGGCCTTGACTTTTACCTACCGAACCTTCTTCGCTGGTTGTTCTTGTTCAGAATCAGAGCTGGGGTATTCAACCAGCCCGGTCGACACACGCTTCATCCACCGCGACGTCGCAGATGACGTTGGAGCCAACGAACGGCAAGACCCGCGTTGAACGTCTACTTGTACCAGAATGAGCGTACCCTTCATCAACAATCTCACATCGAGCGCGAACCCAACCCATGCGCACGACCACGGCGAAGGGCTCCATAGCCACGACCACGGCGCCGAACACGGACACACGCACGAGCACCTCGATCACGCAGGTTTGTACCGATCAAAAACTCGCTCCTCATGCAATTTATTGCTACCCAGGTAAATTTGCTGAGCGGGATCTCCCTGACTATTCTTCTCGAAACTTTCAAGAGCGAGGCTTCACGGTCGGAATCGGCGGGTACGTGAACCCATCGTGTGCTGCACGTGTCGACCACTGATGTCTTATCTTCTTCCAGTCCAGTAGGCTCCGGGAAAACCGCCCTCACGCTTGCCTTGTGCAAGCGTCTCCGTGGCGAATACAACATCGGTGCGAACAGTCTTGTCAGGGACATCATATTCTATCTCAATCGTTCACCCATGTAGCCACTGTAACGAACGATATTTTTACTCGAGAGGATCAGGAGTTCCTGATCAAAAACGAGGCACTTCCAGCCTCACGCATTCTTGCCATCGAGACAGGTGGTTGTCCTCATGCTGCAATACGTGAAGACATCAGTGCCAATCTCGGCGCGCTCGAGACTCTGCAGGCCAAATATGGATGTCAGCTTCTTTTTGTGGAGAGCGGTGGGGACAACCTCGCTGCAAACTACTCACGAGAATTGGCGGATTATATCATCTACGTGATCGATGTTGCAGTACGTATCCCTTGCTTCGTCATCCCATAGTCGCTTGATCAAATTTCAGGGAGGGGACAAGATTCCACGCAAGGGAGGACCAGGTATCTCGCAATCAGATCTCTTGGTGATAAACAAGGTAAGCGCGTCATTCTTTTTATGTTTGCCCACGCCTGACCGTGTGCTGGAATGATTCGCGAAGATCGATATCGCAGAATACGTGAATGCTTCCCTGATGGTTATGCAACGTGACGCAAGGATCATGCGCGGAGACGGTCCGACCGTGTTTACGAGCATCAAGAAGAACCAGGGTGTCGACGACGTGGTCGATCTCATCCTTGCTGCATGGAGGACTGCTGGCAGCCCGGGTATCACCGGCGCCGTAGTCCTGTGAACAAAGGGCGAGTTCACGTAAATATGGAAGGAAAAGAGAAGTTATATGTAACCCTGTAAAGTCACACAGAGACCTTTTATCAAGTTCTTCCTCCCACAACTTCGTCTAAGTTGTGGAATAAAGATGAAACTAATAGCTGAAATAGGGCCCGGAGACCAAAGTTCAAGTTCAGCCGGATAGCCACTCAACCTACTCTTTGAATTGGTTCCAGGTTCCGTCGGGCAAGGCGGTCAAATTTCAGGTTTCGCTTCAAGTCGCTTCAAGTTTGGTAAGCATTCCTGAATACTGGTCAGTGTTGACCCCTTCGTGGAGTGGCCTCGCTCCGAACCGCCGGGTACCAAGCGAACTCTGTGAAACTGGATCCTGAGCTTGTTGGCAGTATGCAAGCGCAACGTACAGGGTCGCGTTGATGTTACCCGTGCCAGTGTTATGGCTTTTTGGGATCCGCAAACGCGTTTTGAACTGTCGGGTGTTACAGTTTGAATGTCACTTTTCAAGACCGTCGGCGCCTGTTGTTACTTGGTTCGTTTCCAATCAGCGGCATATAACGTGCCGTCGACGATGGTTCCCGAAAACCATGCTGTGTGAAGTTGCCAAGTTCGAGGCAATGTTCCCAATACGATGTCAGCTTATCCCCCGGAGCTGGACTGTCAACTTATTAGGTTGGTGCTTATCGACGCGGCACGCCCTGGAAGATTTTGATGCGTACCGTTTATCGAAATGATGGAGCAACCCATTCGTCGTCACCGTCACAGACTACTTGGTCAAAGTACGTTGTCTGGGTGCAGAGTATAGTCCTGTTGCCCGGGTACATCTTTGCCTACTCGAGTTGAGCTGCTGACATTATGAGTTTAACCCCGCCTCGAATACTCTGAACCGCGTCATAGGCATCCGTGACGATCTTCAGGTCACCTTCGGACTATCTCGATTCAAGGTATTGCTCCCGCACGTTCCAAGTCGAAACACTAAAGTTTGCCTCCCTGCTATGTATGATCTTGTGTAGGAAGGCAGCCAAGAAGCTCCTGCTTAAGAAGTGGAAAAGTGTGGCAGTGAGCCCAATGTCATGTCCCCTTGACGGTCTCTACGTTAAGTAACTACCGACTCCCTAGTTCTCAGAGACCAGGGAGACACGCGGTCACTGCTGGGCATACCCCGCCCACATCACAACCATCCTATTATTTTCCAAGACGTCCGCGAGAACATATGTTCCAAAATGTAGCCGTTACGCTACATGGAGGTGCATCTTATCCTGAGATGACCTCTCCTTTTAATTCCTTCCCTCTTTTCAGTTGCTGTCGTAACCTCTCTAGCACATCCCACTGTGACGCAGAACCAGGCGGTGCTACGGACAACGTGACTGTCGTCAACTAACGAATACCACGACAATACCACGTCATATGCCAGTCGTGTTCCTCGGACGAGCATTTCCAACTGACCTGACCCGCTAACTGCTCAACAACAAGTTCATCGGCCTGTACATACATATCAGTCCCCTCGTGTCTTAAGACGGACGCGGCTGTAGTGGAAGCGGCGGCGTGCGACGCTAGTGCAGTGACGGGGTGACTTGACGATCGCGACTGGGAATCTGGGGGACAGATCACGATGGAAACTCGTTTCAGCTTAAGTATGGTTGCGGCAGTCTAGAACCGGGGGAGACTCGAGAGGGAAGGAAGTGACAGGGAACATGTTGGCGATTGTGTTGCCGAGTACACCTCAAGTTCCTCGACTCTACAGTGACATTGTTGGCGTGGGGGGCGGTTCATTACAGAGACGACGCTCTTTGGAGAAACAGTGGTTCGTGTGTTAGAGTTTTGAAACGCTCTGGAAGTCACGCTGAACGAGATGGTTGCTTGAACAACTCGCTTCGAAGATTGAGACGAATGCATTCCTATGCATTCTCGGTACGCATATGCCATTCCGGGCTAGATTGTATATTATCATGCTTCGGTGTACCGTGCTACAACGCACCTTCGGACCACTCCCCGTCCACCAAACGGAAACCCCTTCCGAAGAAACATATATACCTGAGATCAGTACCAAGATGAGACCCAGAATCGACCTTGCCATGAAGTTTCTGATGAACCATGCAGCGCGGTAACCACAGGCTTTCAGCTCAACGCAGATCTTGAGCATCGATCATGTAGATATACATACCATGTATGGACCGTGATAACTCCTAGAGGAAGGAGAAACGATAAGTGATCAATGACCATGCAAGGCGCAGAACAAGAGGCCCAAGTCGACTCACGTCCGTGACCGGCGTCTAGGCTATCCATTACTCGCAGCTTGAGCGAGCAAAGAAAAGAAAAGTTCGCCATGCAGGATCACTGGCAAGATGCTTGCCAAGACTGATGAAGCTCTTTCGCAAGCAACCGACATATCAACCAAGAAACCCAGCACCTCAAGAGACTGCGATATTTAGGTGAGGACGCCATCATTCAGCCCCAGCGCATAGCTCAGGTCCTCAAATGCATTACACTCGGTGCACTTAAGCACACCAAGTCGGGACACTTACAGCGTGAGCCCTTTTCGGAATCGAAGGTCCACAAGAAACTTCAAGCTTCAAGATCTGGCACCTATGGAATTACAGATCCACGGGTGAAAAGTGCTGGGATCGCGCTCCAGTGCTCCGCAGCCACACCACAATTCAAAAATGGAGCTTGTGGCAAATGTTCTTCATGTGTGACGTGTACTTCTTCAAAGTGGAGAGATCAACCGCCCGTGAGGCTGTTCCACATTACTGCGAGTTCACGAAACGACACGCCTTCACCCTCTAGCCTGCAAGCGCGAGTGCAAGAGGCTGCTTCTCCGAGTAACCTGAGTGCGCAGCATTGATCCAAGGAATGCCTACAATGTATCCGGAAGCATCTTCATAGAAAATTGAGCTGGAAAACTCCACAGATTGAAATATGCCTGGAAAGCAGACGTTGGAAGAAATCTGCAAACATTAGGAATGTCTTGATTTCATCTGATGGTATGCGTTTATTGGCCGGGGCGATGAGTTCGAAAATCAGAAGATAAATCTCGTTCGGTATGATGGGTAAGATCAGAGACCTGAATTCGTCGAGTCTCCGTCGCTCTGGGGCTAGATAAATAGCGAAATTTCGAATGAATGAACGACAGAAAACGTATTGAACGAGGTTACTCAGCGAAGACGAGGAGTCAGAAGAGCGCCAAGCGTCATTACATAATGTATTGTTTTTCCCACGAATCACTACGGAGAAAACTGAGATCAAGCCACAATCTTGAAGCAAACAATATTATCAACCCTATTGGTTCGACCCTCTTTCGGCCAGTAGACCCTACTACCATGCATGAGAACCAACCAGCCGTTGTCATGAGCACTGGTTTCACCACAGTCCGTGCGGCAGCGTCGACGATAATTTATGGTTTGTATGGATTCGAACGTGGCTTGATGAGTTGCCATCACGATCACGAAAGACCCTCGCTCTCAGTCGAAGATGAGACATGTCGAAGTCATTCGTAGTCGTCACTTTATTCGACGTCGGCACGTTCGCTGCGTTGTAAGTACCTACCAAACAGATGCATCAGTGCCGATAGATTTACGAAACTGTTACATGGTCAGCATTCTTCCAAATGGTTGGTTGACGCACTCGGACTTGGACTGTCCTGGTGGGGGGGAGTCAATAGCGCCATGTCATCCTCTGCTTTATCCTCCTCTGCTTCTGGTGCGATATTGGCTGCTCATTCGAATCGATGTGTTTCATTATGATCCGCTGATCCGGTCACCGAATTAGACGATGATATCCATGACACCTGGTCACTGGCAATGGCGTCATGTCATCCTCTGATCTTCCCATCCCTCCTTCTCCTTCTCTTCTTGATATCGGCTGCCTCGTTGGGATCGAGGTGTTTCATAGCGATCCGGTCACCGAACGATAATACATGCGTGACATTTGGTCACCAGTGGCAACTAGCTGATTGACGACACACCACTACAGGGAGTGCTGGTTATAAGTATCGTTACCGCGTTACCTGACCGCATGCCTCCATTCGTATCTTTGCACCTCTTCTTGCTCTTCACCATCGTGTCGGTTGCATGCGCAGCCAAGACATGCAATGTACTTGACTTCGATGGGGTTGCGGACAATATGACAGACATCGCACCGGCCATCACCAAGGCATACACGGAATGTGTCTCTAATGCGATGACTTCCAACCCTGGCGACACGATCCTACTTGTACCCGCGGGAACATATGCACTCAAGACAAACGTCAACTTTATCAAAGCACAAAATTTCTCCGTCGAGATCAACGGAGACTTGCATCTAAACTTCCGTCCCTCGCTCGTGGGGAACATGTTTTTGTTCGAAAGATGCAACCATGGTAGGTTGGCGATGGGGCATTTCGGTCATTGAACATGGAATAAGCATGCTGACGATGTCAATTTTGAGTCGTGTGGAAGGGAAATGGTACAATTTATGGGCATGGTGATCTATGGCGACCGAATCGCGAGTGAGTTTGCCTCTGTGGTTTTTCATAGAGGCATGGTCGACGACTTTTGCTTCTGCGCTGTCCTCAATGCATTACAGCTTGACCAAATACGTATGTTGTCAGTACAATGACCTTGATTGCGTTGTTGCTGACGTCATGTTATGCATTGCATAGCCGAGTCGCCCTCGCCTGCTTCGTTTCCAGAACTGTGATAACGTCGACGTGAGCGGCGTCACGCTCAATAACTCACCCTTGTGAGTACGGTAGTATCGACCGCTCAAACCATGCTCTGACCTTCGTAGATTTCATGTGACGATCATTGGGGATAACAATGTCGCACATGACATGAAGGTTCAAACTCTTCCATACATCATGGTTTTGCAAACTTGCTGACCTGATATCAGATCGTTGCGGACCATATCGGGACCACCGATGGGTTTGATGTGTCGGGAAACAATAACTATGTGCATGACGTCTCTGTCGAAAATGGCGACGAATGTGTCACGGTCAAGAACCCTACGAATGGATTCATCGCGGAGAATATTCAGTGCTTTTATTCCGCTGGTATGTTTCTTTCTTTCCTGGAGGTGGAAGAGTAGATTTTATCGTCGTACGATCGAGAATCTGACTGAGGAACTGTTCAAGGTTGCAATATCGGGTCTTTTGGCAAGGAGGCACAGGACGTCACGTTTGTACACGCTAATTGCGATCATCTCTACCGAAATTGATGACCTACTGCTGGATCGCAGAATTCAAAATGTCTATTACAGAAACGTCACTCAATACAATGGCGACGGAGGCATCGTATTGAAGGTAAAATAAATGTATTGTTATATGGACATGCTTCGCTAACCCGGTTTCGGGGCTTCAGTCTTACCCATCCGCGTCGGGTGTTGTAAAGAACGTGACATACGTTGAGTGAGTCTGTTCGATTAGGGGAATATATGTATCACTAATACAATGCCCGCAGTTTTAAATTCGTGAGTCGATATAATCATCACGTTAGTTCGCAGATGATGATATGGTGAACCTAGACCAATGTTGCACACCCTATCCAGGTAGCGTATGCACGGCAAAAAGCATGACTAATTCATGACCTTTTCTCTCTTTTCCCAGATATCTGATTATTGGTGTCCGCATGAGACATGTTCCCTGTCAACAACAGGTAACATTACCTGGGAGGACATCACGTTCAAAAGGATCAACGGTACGGGCGACAGCACTAACAGACCAACCATCGACGTTGAGTGCATCTCTGGACACATGTAGGCTGAATGAAGCATTTCTTTGAAGTTGCCTATCTGACCTGGTTTTGTTCCCACAACAGGTGCAAGGGCATCACGTTTGAGGTGCGATTCCTATCATGCTTGACTGATTTGCACAATTGATCCCAAATTGATCCATCTGTCACAGAATGTCACACTCTCGAAGGAGAAGGATGTGAAGGCGACAGTGCACATATCAAACGCATGTGGAAATGGCTTGCCGGAGCTTCAAGGGTGCTAGTGGAGGCGGGCTGCGACCGCAAATATTGTCAAACTTGAGAGGGGGGGCAACATGGCCCAACGTGCTGCACAGAACTCACTGCACGATTACACCTGTTTGTAAATCGGTTGGCAGTATATTATTTAGTACAAAAAACAAATTGTGTCGTCCTTACCAGACTGTGCTCTAGCTAGTGCTTGATCGGTGCACATACGACTCAGTGTAACCAAGAAGATGGACTCTGTCATGATGGTGGGTCACAACAAGGACATATCATATTCCGATGACGACAGCGACTGCTTCCCCGCCAGAACTAGCCTTGCAACCCGAAGGGGCTAAATTCGAAATGGTTCAATCAGCCTTGGTACTAATGCCTGATGGAAACGCCTTGGCCTTTTGATAACAGATGGCATGGCTGGAATTCGCTGGTTGCACCCCCTGGACCACAATTATGATTTCCTCTAGAGTGGCACAAGTAAGCCACTTTGTACGTTCAAAATGGTTCGGTATTGCTTCAAGTTACGATGTTCGAAGCTTGTGAGCTTCGCAAGAGTGAGTCATACATGTTCGTAATATATTCTCCATACATTTCCTCGCGCCATCCATAGAATGGCCGCGACCTCTGTGTACCTGAATCGGAAAAAAAAAACTTCGCCAGCATCACGTCAACAAGTTGAGTCCAGTTGAGCAACCCATTTTCATGGAGCATCTGGGCAAACGGGGCTAATAATTGTAATATGTGAACGTGGGTAACATGTAATAAAAACGAATAATCACGTACCTCTGTGTTGTGACACAAAATCTCTCACAACGCGGTGGACGAAGATCGAGTGGCTTCGTAGTCCAAAAGAATATGTTGGACTACGAGGCCAACCTTCTTTGTTACGGTGTCGGTCGCTCCCGGCATCAGCACGTCATGCAAAGTGGGGATACTTTGAAGAAGCCAGGAGTTTAGGGTATGAATAGTATCTGGATCGATGTCCATGATATGGAGGTGTAGGATGAAATCTGACTTGGACTCGGAGAACCTGACTCGACCGGGACCACAACACACCTTATATCTGTGCTTACCTTGCCATGACTATTATGATATGACCAGCTCATCGGCTCAGATAGTCACAACTTGATGCCGGGACCTGGGCCATCCGAGTCACATCTAGATCCTAGAACTGTGTCCAATTGCATCAGCTATTGAGTTGCGTAATAGAAGTCATAACCTTACAACACAAACCCGACTATACTAATATGTTGAATTCTCGCATCTCAGTGATATGACACAATCAAAGACTCACACTTCTTCATCCACATTTCCACGCCCAAGTCTCTCAACATAGTTTTCCACGCACAAATTCACCCATAGATCTTTTAAAAGCAGCAGGACTCCAAATTTTCAGAAACAGCAACAAACGTAACACACCTCGATGGCGACCAGCAAGTCGTGCACTCACTTACCACATATCTCCAACTGCACTGTGTTCGATGAGGATGCAGGACGTATTGTATACAGCAGTCGCGTGCGCGAAGACTACTTTAAGAGAGTGCGTCAGAATACTAATATCCAGACACATCACACGCACTTACATTTCTTCCTAGACGTATTCGCGTGATCGCCCTCTGTCCTATGGGCAGATCCTGCTTCGCTGGTCAAATTTTAGCAGTGGTCAAAGCACAATTTGCTCCTATTACCAACCTTGCGGAAGCTCAGGAAGCCCAGGAAGCCTGTGACGATTATGGCAGTGCCATCCGAGCTATTGTCGGCACGCAAGCCTACGAAAATATGCTGAGACAGCTGTTCTCCGCTGTAGAGACATACAGGTCGGGTGAGAGGTCTGAAAAGTACGTTGCACTAACTATTATGGGCAGCTCAGGCTGTTGCAACTCACTAAGTTTATGTTGTGAATCCAGCAGAAGTTAATTGTTGGATTTGTATTTTGTCGTACTATGTTGTACCTTTGAAACCTGTACTGAGAATTATGGATATCAGCTTGTATTACATCTAGTGTTATTTATTGTGCACCTTACGCTGGCATGAATTCCAACAAGAAAGCTGGCTCTGAAGGAGCAAGGCATGCAACCGGTCAGACCATGTGCTGTCCATCTAAAAAGAAGAGTCACCTAGGTCATTTAAGGGCTGAAGGAGGTACTCGTCGCAGATGGTCCGATTGATCGATCAGTGTGGCAGCACCTAAGTTCGGCAAGGTGAGACGCGTCTTGCGAGAAATTGACATTCCTTACCAATGCCATGACAACAAGCTTTCCGACACTATTTGTTTCGCTGATGAGTCGATGAGGTTGCACATTGGCCTTTTGCAGCTCGCCTACGTTGGTGGGTCAGCCTGGGGTCCGTTCATCATTTGATGTCTCGCCAAGGAAACCAACTTGAAGTTGATCTAGTGAATACTGGCTCCATGATGTGGATGATCCCTCATTTCGCTCTGTAAAGCTTCTTGAGTGAGAGTCCGAGTTGTTTGCCAAGTTCCCAGATTGTCGAAAAGTTTACAGAGACGAAATGAATGGTGTCAGGAAGTGTAGAAAATTTGTGCTTAGTAGATCATAATCATGACGTGGCCGGGGCCCGGCGGCCTCCGGGCCAGGCCGGGCACCCTCACCATCGCACCACAGCCCGCATCCACACGTCCCGCCGACGGTGTCATTAAATGTTCAATGATGGCGTCCTGACCCGAGGCTCTACGCTGGTAGGTCACCAACCGATGATTTGAAACACACATGGCCGCAGTGGGTAGGAGTTATGAATGACACCTGTTTTGTATTCCAGGTCAACCCAAAATCCGGAGGGACGTTGGATTATGTGTGGAATGGCATCAACCGGCGAGTTCAATGCCTATCACTCGACCAGAGACTCTAGAGGAGATTCGACAAAGCTGCCAGAAGTTCGGAGGGCGAAAGGTGCGTCTACTGTCGAAGACAAAGGGAACTTGAAGGGGAGAGAGAACAAGAACGAGAGGGGAAAGGAACGGGACGGTGGGTCTACCGCCGTCCCTGCTGCGCCCAGCGGTGGACTTGGGGACTGGTATGTGCACCGGTGAGCCCCGAGGGCGAAGTGTGTAAGGGATCATGGGATTTGGCGGGTGTCTCTGGGATTCGGAGGCAAGTCGCTCCGAGTTTTCAGTTCTGTTCCAACATTTTCGATCGTTTCCTATCCTACGCACTTGGCTACTGTATATGCGCCTTTGGTGATCGCCAACTGACCACTTTCTTTCCCTTTTCTCGTAGACACTGCGTGTGTTGGACGAATTACTATGTGAGTCTTTGCTTCTTCGACCGTGTCCTCCCGATTTCCTTCCTGCTGGTCGATGCTTAGTGCGATACTGACGTGACAATCCGGTCGTATAATTAGCTTTCAACGTATGTCATGATGCGTTTCTGTTCCCGATCGCTGCTGACCACCTGTCGCGCAGCTCGATCCTAGCAAGTTCCTTGGCACGCGCAAGAATCGTGTATCATCCCCATGGAACTTCGAATCACAGGGTACATGCGTTGGATCAGGTCTCCCCATGAGCCAGCAAGCCGGGGTGCGGGTGCAATGGAGGCACTATGCTAGTATAACATGCGACTAACTACAACATGCACGGCTGAGCCTCCAGTCTGCGCCAGGACCCTGCCGCCGCCGAGACCCCCACAGGACGCCCAACCCAGCCCAACGGGCACAGCGTGCGAGGCTGGCGTTCATGCACGATCTCGCGCTCGAACGCAACGCGATTGACGTGCTTGAAAGTCATTCAGTGCACAGGCGTCCCCCCCTGTCATCCGTTGCATTGGGTCATCCATTGGTTCCGATCGTAGTTCGGACGAGGGCGGTCGGTCAGAGGGAAGGTGCAGCTTATTAGAGGGGGAAGTAAGGTGGTAACTGGTGTGTTTCGACTTGCTCGGTTTGTCGTCGTCATTTTTCCTTCGACTTGCTTGCCAAGGAATCAGGTCTATGTCGTCGCCCGAGCATTGGTCGAGTGAGGCACTGCAGATCGGTGGGGTCGGGAGTGTGCTCAGGCTGCTTGGGATGTGGACGGGTGCAGAGGCACGAAGGTCCTAATACGGTGGGTAAGTGATGATCTGTCCTTTCGTTCTAGTCGTCGATCGGGTCCAGGTGAATCCATTGTCGTCTTCGAGCTCGAACTCCTAGCAGCCCATACAGGTTTGACCCGGATCAGTACTAATCTCTTTTTTTTTAACGCCGCGAATGGGATTTTTGAACTTCGTAGCGCAGCAGCTCAACATTATAGGACAATTCACTCTGAAGATTCATTCTGTGTAGCATTTCTCGCGTTCGCGGCACCTCACCCCCGACCGCTACGCAGGTTGAACGGTGAGGTCAGTATGTGATGTAACAACGACGAGATCAGTACTACGAGTCGCTCGCCCTGTCGCAGGCAAATGTGTTGATCTTGCCGTCCTCGTAGTCACGAGCACTCATGATCAGTAAGTGAGGCTCGTCGCCGCATAGGGTTTACTTAATTCCAGTACTACACGAGTGAATGTTACACACAGGAGAGAGGAACCAATTGCGAAGCACGTCGGACACGTTCACTTCCCTCCGGGATTCTGAAGCCATTGCTTGAACCTCTTCTTCTCCGTTGCCGTGAGCCCATACCAATCCAAAATCTGGGTACAGTTCTCGCAGGGGGGCATCAAATATTGCTTTTTCCAGTATTGTTGTGGATTCGAGTAGGTCGTCTCCACTGCAGCTACCTGCAGCGCGATTCCATAGCAGTTGTGAACGTAACCAGAAACTCTGTGGTAAACATCAATTAGTCTTTCCATTTCTTCAAAAAAAATTGGGTTAGCATACGATAGGATGTACAGAAACGGGTACGTCTCGCCACAGTTTCCGTAGCGCTGGCCGCTCCCCTTAAACCTAGTCCTCACAGGAGAATCGTTGATTTTATCCTTGTACGGAGTTTTCAAAATCGTGTTGATGTAGTCCCAACGCTTCTTCTGTGTCTTGAATTGCCACCCTTGTTGATGGGCAAACCCAGCAGCACTGGCACCTAGAAATGGAAAGAATTCCTTGCCATCGGTGCTGGTGCCCCAGGTGATCTGGGCGACGGAAGGGGTGAAGTTCTCTCCTATGGTATTGGCCGCCAACACCTGGCACCACTTCCCGTACAGAAACACGAGCGGAAGCGAATAGTTCTTCGCCGTCCGTGTTTGGGTGCTAGGGGGGGCACCCATGAGGGACAGAAAAATGCCCAAGAGATCAAAGATGATGAAAAATTCTTGTTGTGTTGCGGTTCCCCACGGGAACTTCTTCGATGGAGCTATGGCATTGGCCGTACGCAACAGTTGTTGGGTCGGAGGAGGGGTCGTGTACATGGTCCCACCCTGTCTGCGTGACACAGAAACGAAACCTGTCAGGGTGAATCACGATGACAATTACAATACCTACTTCAGTTTGTCAATGGCTTTGTACAGTACATCAAGATCAGCCTTTCGGTCAATGGGAGCTTTGTATTTCACAGGGTCTTCAGAAACGTTCTTGAGGTATTGGATTATCTGTATAATCAAACCCTCGAGACACAGTTTTGAGAGAGTTTGATATCAACGTACGTTGGCAAGGTTCCATCCGTAAGCAACGGTGAACTCTACACCAAACTGGTCTTTGAACGCAGTGATGGGGGTGAACTCGGACATGGCAGCCGGGAATATGTGTCGGACAAAGGTGAGAAGAGGAACGTAGATGCAGCAATCGTTACCTGACATTGCATGGGCTTGAAGTTTGATCTTTTATAGCCGCAATGCGGGTTCTTTGAATTGATTCCTAGAACCCGTAATCATGTTGCTTAGAATCAGCAATCACCTACATCGCGACGTATCGGGACGACGGGAATAAATTTTGGGCTTGAATTTCTTCCTTTGCTCAAGTGATCTTCGGAGCTAAGATAAAAAGAATGGAACGACTTCCGGAAAAGACAAGTATGTAACTTGTGTCAGGCTCAATCCCCTACTAGAATCCGCGTAATGGCTGTCATCGTCGTACGTTGACGGCGATGAACCGGAAAACATTACGTGAAGACTCATGGGCGAGTGCCTCGAGGTATGGTTCGGCGTATGTGACATCACGAACGTGCCATGATTTAGTACCACTTATCGAATGCCTTCATTGCCACTTACTGAATCTGAAATTGGTGTGACTTTTGTTACCAACGTGATCAGTTGCCAATTATTTGAACATGACCGGTGACCGGTCGTTGCCGATCGCGCCCTGAGTTCTAGATGCCTGCATGACAGGAATATAATCCTCCAAGCAAGGACGCATCTGCCTGAGCTTGCGTTAGTAATGGGACGTTTGTCACATTTAGAAGAATCCTCTTCGATGGTGAGTAATAGACTCGTAAGTCAGCTGCCTCCAGTGGTGTCCTGAATCAGGCTAAGACTTATAATTCAGGGCTCGGGGACGGCTGTCCAAACCACCGGTTCCCGGTTCGGTAAGTATATACGATGTGGGGAGGCAGCCCATTTCCGTTGATATGGGTTCTAGAAGTCCGCATCGAACATGGACATGATCGATCTGATCCCGCCCCATGGCAAGGAACTGTTAAAGATCGTTAAGCCACTCTCGAACAGCGGTGGTATATAATTTGCCCTGTGCGCACACATCAACGGAGGCAAAAAGGGGCAATTTCCATTACATGTATAACTCACTGACGAGGGGGTGGGGTAATTTCTGCTGTCAAGGTCAACTGAGAGCCTTACGCCCGGCCTGATGTGGCATCCGCAGAAATAGGGACGCGGCGGGGCGCAGAGGCCCCTTTGTTGAGCGTGCCGGACTCTTAGGGATGCTCAGGCTGTCTAATCTGCTTGCTCGTTCGTCTGGCAACCCTCTCCGAGGATTTGGGTCGGACCACCGACACGCTCGAGCGAAGGTGTACAGTACTTACGGTTAGGTAGCGGTTTCGAGCCTGCGAAAGCTCTCGTCAGGGGGCCACCACTGCCCATCCGGGGCCGTTGTAGGGTAATACCAGCTTCCGATCTTGAGCCCTATCGAAGAAGTTGGCCAGCTTGCAGAGGCAGCACAGGCACGCAAGGGGCGCGACCCCGGATAGATCGGTGGCAAATCGGGATGGCACGAGTGGGGAGGAAGGAGGCTTCCTGCTCGAGAAAGAGAGTGGGATTAGAAGGGGGAAGGGGAATTCCCACGCAGTGCTGGCAGGCGAAGCCCCTAAGGTAGTGAGTTCAATTTCACTGCACAGTGCCCTGCCATCCGAGAAGGAATCGAGTGACATGGAATCTCCAAACTTGCAAGGGGTTACATACTAGTGCGGGAAATGGATCGGAAGTAGAACAGTAACTCGAAATAGGCACTATAAATAGCCGGTCATGGTCCATCACCATCGCGCACAACAGCACCCATTTCACACCAAGCAGAATCGCATTTCATCTTGGTAAACAGTACGTCCACAGCGCCGTCCCGCTGGCGGTGTCGTTGAATGTTCACGTCCTGACTCATCTACGCTGATAGGTCACTGGTCACCAACCGATCCGCATTCAATATGTCATCATCCTCTGCTTCGACACAAGCTATCCGAGCTCCTCCTCCCGCTCCTCCCAAGGGTTGGTTAGATGATGAAATATACATGAAGAGGAGTTACTACTGGAGCGGAAAACCTGGTGACGTCAAGGACACGCTGAACAATGTTTACGGCCTCAGCAATGCCAATCCCATCTGGGTTAACGACCCGGATTATGGAAACGTCCTCTTCATCTTCCAGGCCACGCCAAAATCCGGAGGAACGTTGAATTATGTATGGAATGACATCGAGAAGAGTGTTTGCCGTATCACTGGACCAGTGACTCTAGAGGAAATTCGGCAAAGCATTGAGAAGTTCGGAGGAGCTGAAGGTACCTTTGATGACTTGGTGCTAGAGGAATTCACGCCGCCGTAGATGACGAGGATAAGGGAAATGTACGATAACTTTGCTCGCGATTGTGTGTGACATCTGCACGTGTAGCTCTTAAATAAAAACTCGAGTGCAGTCCAGCCGGGGTGTGCACGTAGCTGGTTGATAGTTACACAGGGGAAATCACTCCACAAATGAAAAAAAAACCTAAGGGTCCTGGAACGTGGTGAACGAAAACGACTTCTGACCGATTCGAAAAGGTAACCTGACAAGTTCGGATGAGAAGTTATGGGTGGCACCGTGGCAGTACGCTGAGAGCTCTCCGGCCCGGGAGCCCGAGTTGCCGGGTGGGTGCGCCCAATGAATGATAAACGTAATGATAAACGTCATCGCCTGCCAGGCGCCAGAACTTGAGTTAGGTCATTTTTATGATGTCACTCACTTGTCGAACCAGCGCAGCCATTTCCTTGAAATTCAGCACACGCCGGGAAGGTTAGGATATTAAGGTATGGCAATCTCAGTGATTGGATCCGTAATATTTGTGTGCAATAAGTACAGGTTGTCATTCTCTTACAAACTATTGCGAATACTAGAAGTACATGAGTCCAGAGTGCAGCTTTGTTTGGAACTATATCAGGGTCATGATGTGTTACTCATTTCTGGGACTGCGCAGACGGGGGAGAAGCGGGAGAGGGGCTAGGGGCTGATGTCGGGGTTGCCGTAGCCTTGTGCTGCTTGATGCGGATCGCCTCTTCGTGAATGTCGCGCACCTGCTTGGAGGTGCTAGTGTAGAAGGTCAGGATGGACTGGCCGATAGGCGAAGCCAGGGCTTTCAAATAATACTTGTCGGCTGCGTAAGCGAGGAAAAGGGGGAGGTCAAAGGGAGACATACTTCATTAGCGGTCTTGAGGTATCCCTTTTGCTCGTCGATGCTCTTTGCGCGAGTGTGGGCCTCCTTCAATGTGGACTGGACCCTGCCGGAAATGGTCTGGTCAGCGCCGAGGGTACGCTGTCCAATGTTCTTGTCGAGACCGGACATGTACGAAAGGAACTTGTTGGAGATGCCGTGCTTGTCTGGGAGTATCGTTTAAAAGGATGTTCTCTTTGGCTCTCTGTGGCACACGTACTATCAATTTCAATGGCACGCTGGAGAATGTGGTCGGATAGATGGTAACCTTTGGCAAGATATTCGGCAGCAACTAAAACAAGGAGTCTGGATTGAGTAGCAGGGGCTTTAGGGGGGATAGCTTACCAGCAGCTCGCGGCTTGTCGGATTGCTCGATGTGTGGGTGATGCTCCTCAGCATCATGATTATCGACATGCTCAACCTCCGATGTGACGGTGAGAGTACTTTCATTGAGATGGCCTCCGTTCAACTAGATCGAGATGAATCAATGTTCATCGCTATGGATAACGGAGCAGACCATGAGCGCAGTGTTGGCTGCGGAATGCTTTTCGAAGACGATGACCGCGGTCCTCTTTTCACCTTGGCTATCTTTGAACTCGATGGAATTGATCCTGGATGATTCTGAGATGTATCAGTGCATCGCAACGAATTGGTACGTACTTTCCACAGAAACTGGCGAACAGATGAACGAGGGGTCACATAATCAGAGGCGCTCCTCTCACCTGAAAAAGTCATGGAGCTCGGATTCGGTGGTAGATGGAGAGAGCCCGGAAACCTTTGAGCGTCAAGATTAGTATGCGAGCATCGAGACAGACGAGACGAACGTCGACGGCGGCTTCTTTGGACATAGCTGATGGTTCGTGATAGTAGTATGACGTGGGAATCTAATTTGAGGGTAGCATCGTCATCCATCTTTTAATAAGAGCCGAGTGCGGTGCAAAGGACGACAACGACAACGACGACGACGACGACCGAGCGAATGGGCCCCTTCTGAATGCTATCGACCACAGCGATGGCCGAGCCTCATTTCGATCGCCGACATCGCTCACCCGCCAAGCGCAACAGCATCAGAGGCCTTCCCGCCATCCCCACTCCAACGCAACCGACGACCGTGCACCAGTCCAGCGATTTTTGGATCCCTCAGGTCGCTCAGGACGGTCAGGTGGGTATTGCGTTGGTCTCCAGCCCGTGCCTTGATGTTCATACCGAAATCCAGATCTACTATGCCAACACCCTCACAGGAAGACTCTCGCGCGATCTCCCAAGAGACTCCGATGACGATGACCTCGTCGGTCTGACCGCCATCCAGTCCAGCTCTCGTTTCAGTACCGCCAGCGATTTCGGTCTCATCCCCGTCAGTAATCCCATCGACATCCCGTCGGTCGCTACGCCCCGCTTTCAGCAAACCGAGCACTCAGAAGCGATGAATACCCCATCTCTATCTCTGTCCTCTTCCCTGTCGGCCACAGGCAGCCCTCGAATGCTCCCCGTCAAGCCTCTTCCCCTCCCCCTTGACAACGGCGGCGTGCCCATCACCCGCCCTCGCGCTAATACCGACCTGGCGTCTTCGGACCGTTCTTTTAACCATGTATCTGGTGCATTCTTCGACTCTCCTGCAGAACAATTACGCCTTCGCAGTTTCAGCGCTTCCGACTACTTACACCACAAAAAGAGCCTCTCTCATGTGGATACCAATCATACCTTGCTCATTCCAGATCCACCTTCCCTCGGAGCGTCCACGTCATCGTCCGACACACCTTACCGCCAGGAACTACCACTAGTAGAGTCTTCTCAGCCATCAGTGTCTATCATACAACGATCGTTAGCCCCCCCTACTCCAGACCCTGTATCCGAGCTTTTGCAACGAACACAGCAATGCATACATTCAGTTATTCTCCACCTCAAGCAATTTGGGGTCCCCCGGGTTACCAAGGACGAAACTATCGTCGATAATCTCATCTGTGCTGCCATCACCGCTATTCGAGACCTGTTATACGTTTCTGGGCCGTCGCTCCCGCATCGTGGTGGGAAGCACAAAGCAGATGGAACGAGCAACGCGTCTCAGACTCCGCTCGTCCCTGCTCAACGTCGTGCCGTCGCCACCCTTTCCAAATTCGTCTTATCTGCGCGTGCAGTCCTCAACGATGGACCTTGGATCGCGAGTGACAATGTCTCGCAACTCAGTTCGGATGCCGATGAACTAGAGCGCTCGGTGATCGAGTTTGTGTCCATAGCACAAGGGGTTCGAAGTCAGGGTGTTCTCGGCCCCAAGCGATTGCATGGCTACTTGACTGCTTCACATGCTGGTCCCATCACGCCGGGAGCTGGAACCGCTGGAACATGGAGGGGGTTCGGATGGGTAGACATCGAGGATCATGAGGAGGCTCCCCGCCAAAACTTGACCGAGGCCACGTTCAATGAGTTCGCCACTCACCTATCCAGGGCTCAGGAAAAGTTGTACGCATTCTCTGAAGCGCTTCAAGCCACGCAACCTGGTATTTGTATCTTTTCATCCTGTTACACGCCAATTGACAACGTTTTGATTTCTTAGCCGAGGTTGTGACTACTGTCGCTCAAGAGCTTTTCAGACAGCTGTCGTCGCTTGTTCTGTTTCTTTCCGACATTCACATCGCCAGACACGTTGATATTGAAACCACCGATCAGTCCAAGCTTTCTGATGGCGCACAATATTTGCGTACGGTTGAAAAGGCTCGCCTTCTTGTCCGTTCATTCGAAGCGACTACGCAAGCAGTTTACGACGACGGTGCTGGGCTGCTGGTTGCTACGCAGCGCATCCGACGAGTGGAACCTTGTGAATCTTGGAAAGGTCGCGACGCGACATACGACGCGCTGGAGGTCTTGAGCTCATCCCTTGACATCAACCTCAATATTTTACGACAGAATCTTGAGGGCCTTCTGCATGCCGGTATGGAGCAATCTGCCATCCTAGAACGATATCACAAGACACCTGTCGAATGGCGAATGTCGCAGCGCAGTCTTGTTTCTGCAATCTTAGCGAACCAAGCTTTGGAAGCTATTTATGAACATAACGGTGCGTATGATGTCACCGAAGACGAACCAAACAGGACCTTGGAGGATGCCGCAGAAGATTTGGAGTCGCCTTCACCTTCGCCAACTTCACCTCCACTACCCCCATTACCTATCAGCACAAATATACCCGGGAGACGAGCGCCTGTTATGCGGATTCCGTCAGAAGAAGATGATAGTACGTTCATTCTCCATCTATTTCTGCAAATTGTCACTATTTTGTCACTGTTTGTTGATAGCTTTGGGAACAATGCGTTTGCCCCCACGACCTGATAAGATCATCGCATTCTTTGGTGACGATGCACCGTCACACTATTTAATCTCCTTGTCGGCTGAGAAGAAGCCTTGGTACCTCCGGCCACATTATGATCCTGAAGAGGTGCTCATTGACCCAGACGGCACTGTCCGAGGTGGAACCGTTCCAGCTCTGGTTGAAAGGCTCACCGCGCACGAATATGCAGGCAAGTCGATGATATTCGCGAACATCTTAGCCCGCTCATGCTCGGCTAGATACGAATTTCACTAGAGCATTCTTGATGACGTTTAAGTCATTCATGACACTCGACCAACTTTTTAATCTCCTTGTGGATCGTTTCTGGATTCAACCCCCTCCCAACCTGAATCCGCCAGAGCTTGAAGATTGGAGATATCATAAACAAAGTATCATACGCATTCGGTGAGTACGATTCATGATATTTTGTTATGGAGACTTGACTCGTTTATACAGAGTGATCAATACGATGAAGTCGATAGTTCAAGACGAGGACTTGCTGGACAAAGCAGAAGATACGGTAATCCTCGATCGGATGGCACAGTTTGCGTCACGGGATGACGTGGTTAAGATCGCAGCTGCGAAGCAGTTGTTGGCCGCAATCAAGCGAGCTGTGAGCTGTTTTTCTTGGCTCCTTAGAATTTTTACTGAGAATGCATACAAAATAGCACGGAGGGACCACCAAAAGAGTGACACTCCAGGCAATGATCTCTCTACCCGCACCTATTGTTCCGAAACGAATAGAGTTGCTGGATATAGATCCCTTGGAACTCGCCAGGCAGTTGACAATCACCGAGAGTCGTCTATACCTAAAGATTAGACCCTCTGAATGCCTGCAACGGTCGAGGCAATCCAAAACAGAATATCACGATGGCGTCGCCAATTTCATTCGCAGGAGTAATAGGGTATATCAATTTACAGTGTTTGATTTTCCATGATTAAACCCCTCCACAGATTGCACATTGGGTTACATATTCCATTCTGTGTAAGGACGATCCTCGTCGCCGAGCCGCTGTTATGAAGCAATTCATCCTCATTGCCGACGTCAGTGGTTTTACTTCACGTTGTCTGCATGCTCATGTACATATTCCACTCTAGCGGTGTAGGGCGATCCAGAACTTCTCCACCATGATGGCGATCGTCACAGGATTGAATTCCTCGCCAGTTCATCGCCTCAAACGTTCATGGGAGCAAGTTAGTTCAAGGCACATGTCGCAGTTGGAAACGTGCGAGGCACTCATCAATTCCTACAAACACTACAACAAGTATCGAACCTCGCTTGCCACCGTAGCTCCTCCCTGCGTTCCGTTTGTTGGTATGTTTCTTGCTGTGAGAGTGGCGTGATGTATCTTAGCGTTGTCTCCCCGCCAGGTGTATTCCTAACTGCGCTCACCCACATACAAGACGGAAGCAAAGACATGCTTCCAGGCGACCTCATCAACTTTCGTAAGCGCCAGAAATCATCTGAAGTCGTACAGGATCTTCAGCGGTGGCAAATCCAACCGCACAACTTCCATCCTCTTCCCTCCGTTCTCGTCTTCGTCGACGAGGCCCTCAAACAATTCGGTGATCACGACGCCAGCGAGGTGTTTTGGAAACTGAGTTTGGAGAGAGAGCCAAGGGAAAAGGACGAAGAAAAGCTAGCCAAGTGGCTGACCGATAGCGGTTTCCTGTAAGTTGTAAGATCACGGCGTTCTTTAGGACTTGGCTGTGCCTTTTTATATCCTCGTTCTCTCCCTTTTTTTGTCTCGTTGCACTATACCACTGCGAGCGTCATGGACTCGAGGCGACGTTGGAGGCATTTGTTTGTTGTAGCAACAGTTCGTCGTTTGCTCTTTGATCGGAAGGTATTCTATTGGTATTTATGTTGTATTCGCGGTCTCTTATATAACGATGGTTGGAGCCAACTCTTTTAGCTTCAGAAGGAGGAAGGATGGCTGCAAGTGGGGGTCGGGCCGAGGGCGGCGGCTGTGTAGTATTAGTCAGCAACCTTATGAGGCACCGTATTATAGTTCGCACGATGGTCTCTTCAACGCAACTTCCAATAGCACTGCCGGCGCTTCGCTTATTGACAGGTCGACCCGGTCTAGCGTAAGCTACCATTCAGCGAGAGTGTAAGTACTTCACACTGGCACCCAGGTTCAGCTCGCAAGCAGTCGGCGAGCACAGAGTCGAGGATCATCGATCCGACGCAAGATAACTGCAGTCCCCTTGTGACTGACTCCGCCATCTACCTCGCTGGCAGGAATAACCATTCCCGAGAATTTACTTGACGGCGACATTTGGAGTCGCAACGTATCGTTGGTCGAGTTCTGCTCACAGTGCAGACAATGAGACGATGAAGCCATGGTTTGTAGCCGACCAGAAACCTGACCAAAGGGCAAGCAGATGTTCGGATCGTATATTAACATCAACTTCCGCGGACAGCAGTCTCGGGTATCTACGAAGCACACGCACCAATCTCTAGCCTCATCCACTACGCTCCCTGATGACTCTCTCCTTGTCCATTGGACTCACGCTTCCCCTTGAGAAGTCTTGCAATGTTGAACAGCATCAGGAAGATGGCCAAAGGCGACATGCTGACGAGGGCGAGGCTCGCGGCAAGTACCGGGGATCCAGACAGCGCAGCGAATGCTACGACGCGGACGACGACGAACCCAACATCGAGCGCGGCAAAGAGCAGGGCAAAGAGCAAGGCAAACGTCACGTAGCCGATACGTTCAGCGATTTCCTACATTGACGAGAGCAACGTCAAATGCGATCTCCATCAATTGCAGGACCAATACCTTGAGCTCGGTAGGTGAGAGTCTTCCGTAACCGTGGTGAATGCTCTCTGCCAAAGCCAGGAAGAAGAGCGTAATCGGCATGAAGAAGCAGTCGCCACTGCTGAGATGAATGCTACGAGCCATTAGTCTGGACAGTCGTGGAGAAAGGACAATAGGCTCCTACGCGAAGCAGCTGCGAAACTACATCGGATTGAAACACAGGTGAGACTCGAAGGAATATAGACTTGGCGTCAAGGTACTGACCAGTTCAATCGATCTGTCGATTCTGACGTCCAAAGCTGCTTTGACGTCCTCGAAATCACGCGACGCTTGCATCATGTTGTACAAGGCAAGCTTGCATATCCAATTGATCACAATCTCGGACATGGTTGAAATGGATGTTTTGGGTGGGGGGAAAGGGGGGAAAGGTGAGTATGCAGTTGTGGTTGAGTGCGGTTGATTGGTAGGTGGTGCATGGTCGTTGTACCCTTAAGTATCCTGGCGATGCTAAAATACGGACCATTACTTAACATTCTGTGTCGTGTTGGGTGTGAAGTGAAATGTGCATTGCTGTATGACCCTCTCGGATCAGTTGCAGTTGGGATAACCCAATATGGCAAGTTGGATGATGAGGACTCGGAGTTATGACCATACACCGGACTTTCAGGTGAAATTGTGTCCGGTCAGAAATCGTTGAAAAGTTTAAATTATTGCCAATTTTTTGCTGATTTCTTGCCAAAAATACACAGAGCGATTTATTGTCCGAAAGATGCCATTTTCAACCAAGAGGCGTGCGATAGCAGAATCGCAAACACGAGGTCCCAAGGACCCCCCTCCCCAAACTGGTGTCCGGGGGTCGGATTTCAGCCACTTTGGCGAAATTCACAGTTCCGACGGAAAGTTTGCACGACACCACAACACGTAGCTAGAACTATATATGATTGTAGTAAATATGGTGTATTTACATCCTTGGGTACACAAGCAGAGTGTTTGTCGGATCATAATCTCTCCCAACTTCACGCCAAAATCTCGTGATCGTTTGATGCGTGTCCGTGGTTTTACGGCCGTCAACAAGTATTCCAACTCGTTCGGTAGCGACACTTCACATGCTTTGCATGGGGAACAGTTTATCGTTGGGGACATATTTCTCACCTTGCTGCGCACACACGACAAGCAGCTGGCGCTGGGTCTGCTCCGGGCAACTGGTATTCAAGAAAATGGGACTGCACGTGCAAACCTTCATAAAGCCACTGTCACCTCGTCCAGAGGCAACGTCAAAGTTGCTGGCGACTTGATGATCCTATTGCCATCGCAGAAAAGTGCTTCGGAGTTGACATGGGTCTGGAATGGTGGCTTCAGCAATGTCACGACCAGTGCACCTGGTTCAAGTCTTGCCAATGATCGTGTCGTCTCGGTATCTGTCCTTGGTCAGCTCATTGAACCAATCAATCCACCAGTCCTCAATGCGTCTGAGCACCTCCTTCCGGAAGACCTATTACAAGTCAACTCCAAGGGAACGACATGGGCAATCAAAGATGACACACTTAAGATGGTTGTCTCCATACTTTGGAAGAAAGTGCTCGAGAGCAAGATCGTATTGACGGCCATCCCAATTCTGAGTGGGCCATCGAGTACCTTTCCCTATCGTGCCTTGGATGGTGGGTTAACTCTTCAGGTTTCGAGCCAAACTCATTTATAATTTTGTACTATTGTTAGGGTCGTCGTCTTTGATATGCCTTGCTGGTACGGAACAGCTGAATGCAGTCCGTGGCAAAGGAGCTGCAAGTTCATGCATTATATGTGGTGAAACAACAAAAGACATTCGTTCACACATGGGAATGCACATTCTCCGTGCTGCGCGTGGTGTATCTGAGCGTGGTGAGGTTACGGAACGCATCACCGGCACTTTACCATGTGGATTCTGTGGGCGGACCGGAGAGCTGTGTTGTAGCATCACAATGAAGGAGCTATCTCGGTCAACACAGTGGAACACAAACTGCCCGAAGAAGGAGACATTCCAGTATGCGAGCGCATCAAAAGGTTCTGAGAATAGACCATGCCGCAATGTTCCTATCGTATGCAAGCTATGCACCCACGAAGGTCGGGAGACAGACACGCGCCCAGCCATCTGGAGGTACAATATGGAGGCTCATCTTGATTACTATCACCCGGAATACTCTCACCCTGGGAAGCCTGCAGGGCTTCCACTTCCTCGTGATGTTTACGAGTCCATAGTGCTCACTGATGCTGAACAGAATCTCGCAAATGTCACACCACGCCCACTTTTCACGAACATTCAGGAGAAGGAGAACACTCCGGTTGCAGGCACAAATCCACGGGCGAAGAAGCGCAAGCAGGATGCACAGACGTTCACATCTGTGGCTACGCTTGCTAAACGGGGTCGTAACACGTAGTTCCTATAGGCTAGTTGCCACTTGGTTCGTTTATCACACATGCTCGCTCTG
>JBBPPC010000046.1:0-67280 GCA_038091775.1 Leccinum olivaceopallidum | reverse complement strand
TTACGAACAGGCTGTAGTGTGAATCCATTGACGAGCGGTTGAGCTGGCCGTGGACGGAGGTTCGAAAATAAGCATCCATATCATCTGCCGTTCGGGGCACAGTGCCCTGGAATCCAGGTCGAATCTTCCTGGAATTTGGATCGGTTGCTGTACGAGGTGATAAGTACACAAAAGACACGGAGAAATAATTCAGAGATGTACTTGCTACCAGGAAATCGGATGTTGTTTGCCTATTCCGAGGTTCGTACCCCATGTTCATGAAATACTGTTTTGCCTCTGTGGCGGGCCCAAAATACGCCATCTTTCCGTCGTAGATGACGCATACTTTATCAAACAGCTCGAACAGCTGCTCTCCGGCTTGATAGATGGAGACCACCGTCGCCACATTGGCAATACCGGTGACAGCGCGAAGTACACGGACGAAGTCGAGTGCCGTGGACGAATCCAAACCACGTGTCGAACTAGATGCATCCACATTAAAAATGCGGTCTGGCAGTGTAAATGACGATACGCACTTGTCCCAACAAACAATCTTGCCTCTTGCAGCCATAACTTCAGCAATAGACACTCTCTTCTTCTCACCGCCAGAAATGCCTCTGAGAAACGAATTGCCAACGATAGTGTCTTTGGCACCTTGGAGTCCAAAGAGGCGCAGAAGAAGTTCTGTCGTATGCGAGGCACTAACGCTTTTCGACTGGTTTGCCCGGCCGCTCGGGGTCCTCATTGTAGATGCGAACTCGATCGTTTGCTGGACGGTAAGAGTCGGGAAGTGGACGTCATCCTCTGGACAGTAGATGACATCGCCGCGGTACCGTTTCTCGATCTCTTCTGAGGTAACTGAGTCGTAGAAAACATCACCAAGTACACTGTGATATTCTCCGCGATGGTTGGCGAGTGTTTTCAGAAAGGTACTGCATCCAGAACCCGGACGTCCCAGGACAACTATGTTCAAAAGGAGATTTTATGCATCAGCGAGGGTGAAACCAAAGAGAAGGGTTTGCGCACGCAGCATCTCCCCCGGACAAACGACACCGTCAAAACCTGAAATGATATCGCGAACCGGGGGATGGCGCAAATTATGGATGAACTTCATTATCGACCGGGGATAGAACAACGATGCGAGATTGTGTTGGACAGATGTCCGGGCGTCTAGTCCTATGACGCGTAGATCTCTAAACATGACACCCAGCTTCCGGGTCTGGATGCTGTCTTCGACAGACCTGGAATGAGTGTCCTGTTAGTTCACGATGGTAACGAAGAACAGAGAGACCTACTGAACAAGCTCTTCTGCCAGCGACTGTATGTCTGACCTATCGTTTGAGTATGCGGTAGATCTGGCATGGGTTTGTGACTGCTTGTCTTGATCCTGGACATCCAAATTCGATGCACGTAGTTGTGTCTCCGGGCTGCCAGTGGTCATAGTAGCTCAATGCGAAGGGTGCCGGATACTGATGGGCCGACCGCTTCTGTAAGTTGGGCAGTTGTTTACTTACGTAGGACGCTTAGAACTGGCAGTTCTGGCGCTAACCGAGTATCGTACAGGACCCTTAATTTCCTTCTTTTTCCTTCAAGTTCCGAGCTTTCGAAAGTTCTGATCGGAGTCTAAGGCCCTGAGGTCTAATACTTACGTGAGTGCGGAAGACGGTGACGTCGGCAGTGGGTTCATATTTGCTGAAAAGTTAACCCGCTGTGATTCTTCGAGAATATCTGCAAAACTACCCGAAGGCGGAGCAGCCTCCCCAAGGGTAACTGACCCCGTTTTGGATTCAGGGTTGACCGATTGTATAATTCGGCGGCAGTCCTTCGACGAAGTTTTATTGTCCCATAGGTAATCCGTAGTAGAACGCATGGGAACATACCCTGAGTCACGATGCACGAACTCGGAGTAAGATTGTCTACACCATACTCGTCGGGGCATCTTCCCTATAAGTATGCCTGTGGGTCGCATGCGTTTCGCGAAGCACAGCGGCTGTTGCTGCTCCAAACGCTGCCAAATAGAGTACCGGGCAACGACGGCATCTCGTCCTACATCGTCTCTCATCATACACTGCTCTTTCTAAGAGCTCAACGCATCGCGACGCGGAAACAGAAGAGCAACCCAGTCGGGCTCCGACGCAAAATAGATACTAGATTCTACGGATATAGTCATGTGCGAACCACCTTTAGAGTTTATTTCATCACTTTTACCTTATCTCTCACGAATGTTCGCCGAGGCTGCATTCAGACAGCGTCTCTTGAGAACGCCACGCGGCGTAGCAGGCTTCGCACGATACTCGATTGATCGCGACCCTCGAACCGTCGAATTGCCAATTGCTGACTTGGCGAGTACATCTCGACGACTTCTCGGTGCATGGCGGTGAGGAAAACTGATACTGTTACGAGTGAGATGGTGTCCAGCTCTGGTATTCGCTAGATGGGCTCGGAGGATATTAGCTTGCATGAACAGCGGGATCGGTCTAGTGTTTTCCAAGTCCACTAGTTTGGCATCTTCTGCGAGGGTGCATGATCTTGTTCAAGGACGATGTATGGAGGTATGCTGTAGGTGCTTACCTGACTAAAGCACAGCGTGACAGGGTCGACTGACATCTCGAGATTGAACAATCAGGTCGCTCGGATGAAATATATCTTCGCAGATAAGACGAGGGTTTGGACGTGGCGACAGTGTAGTATGTACTCCAGTCTTCAGGGTGTGGGGATGCCTTGATCAAAGCGTTTGGGTGCACAGTCTAACGTCCCTAGTCACTAGTGCCACAGTGCCACATAGTTACACCGCACGAGCGACTGTTTGAGGAACGATTAGGGGGCATTCAATAATAAGCAAAAGCAGTCGGGGATGAAAATACGATTTAACCGCGCCTGTACACGGTCGTTCATCCGATAGGCTTTATCAATCATCGATCATCCCAGAGGAGCCTGTTAACAATGCAGTAATGCAGATGTGACCCTGCCTTTCTTCATGAGACACACTTACATTCATTGATTGAACTTTAATTTTCGCAGATTTGGGAAATGCTCTTCAAGATTGTATAGTATTCGGTTCATTTGAGGTCTTGAACGAAATTTTAAAATCGGAGAGGGAACCAGTAAAGCGGTCAATGACTTGGGCATTACGAGTTGATGACGAGTCACAAGAGGTTGGTCGAAAGGAAACCTTCGGAGGTTCCAGGCGAAAGTCTGGTCGTACAATGTGCCGCCCGCGAGGTGACGATCGTCACTGAGGCAAGATATAGATAACGAGTAGCTTTCTTGTAAGAGAAAACATCGTTTGCCAATAATTGCTCTGCCGCTGCAGTGCTGCTGACTGGCAAGTATGAAACCAAATGAAACCAAACAACAGGACAACTTTGTCACTGACGTAAGCTCTTCCATGATTACCCGCGATCTGCTCGAATGTGCACATCGAGCAGGAGGTGGAGAAGTTCTATGACTATGTGATGTTCTCACACAGGTGGCAGCCACCCGCCGAGCCAGCGTTTCAAATGGTCGAGAATACCCTAATCTATGGACTTCCTACATCCTTCGCGAACGACAAACTCATCAACTTTTGCAAGCTCATCAAGTCTCGGCGCTTCCGGTGGGCATGGAGTGATACGTGCTGTGTCAACCAGAGCGATAAGGGAGTCCAGCAAGAATCAGTTGTTGCCATAGTTCAGAAATCAGTGGTATTGTCGCGCGGCGCTCTCGATCTTCCATCGTTTCGGTGTTCACTCTAGATCGCAAAGAAAGGGCTTTTTGTGGAAAAGCATCTGGAATACTCGTGGATGGACATACCAAGAGTACGTCTCGTCGAAGGTCGTACAATCCTATACAGAAGATTGGAAGCCGTATCTGGATGTCGAGTTTGTCAACCACAAGGAATCGCCCCTAATTCTCTCCGAGATGGAAGAGGCAACCAAGTTTGCTACTCAGGCCCTCGCTACGCTTCAGCCAGGGCGTACCAGGCTGCGCGAGAAGGTGTACTTGGCTTCGAGTCGTGAGACGACGCGAGTAGAAGATGTCGCATACTCTCTGTTCGGTATCTTTGATGTCGCACTCCTGGTCACACATGGCGAGGGCACGCGAGCAGTTCGTCGTCTTCTGGAGTGCATCTTGATCCAATCGGATAACGTCACACTTCTCTCCTGGACTCGGGCTGGAAACTCGATCAGTAGTGCCAACAGCTACCTCCCTGCCGACCTCACTGTCTATCACCAGATCGAGCCCCCTCATGTTCCACAGTCGATCAAGATCGCCGAGATGGACAAAATGACCATGACCTTGCAGTCATCCTTTCCCGACCCGTTACTCGCCGTTCAGATGCACGAGCGGCTGCACGACCTTCCACCTCTTTCGATCATCACTGGTTGACTTCGCCTCCCTGGATTTGTTTTCTCCTTGACTTCTCTCATCGCTATCACAGCAAAACTTAGATCTGACTCCTTTGTTCACGCTTATCATGCGACTGCGCCCGTCCTCAGCGGCGTACGCATCGAGACCAACGATGACTTGGTCGAGATGCACGGCTTGGACCTCGTTCACCCTTGGATCAGTCCCCTTCTGGACAGAGATTTCTCCGGCGGGGTTACTTAGTTTGATCTTACCATGCGTGCCTTACGGCTCGAGGTTCGACTGAAGCACACGTTCGGTGCGCTGTTGTTTGCTTCGCAGGGTCGCGTGCTGTACAAACGTGTCGCGACGGACAGTTTATCAAGGTTCAGATCCTGGCAGTGACGCCGTTGGGGGAGTTGATACTATGATAGACAGTTATTTGTTTCTCTCAGACAATATCACGCTTTTACCGTGATTACATACCCAATCTTCGGATCAGAAAATGACCTGTGAGATGTTTTATTTACCAATACCGCGCTTCTTATATGTATCATGTAGACCCTGACCCACTCTATAGAGCTCGCTACCGCTACATACGTCACATAACATTTTGACGATTCGAAGAAACAGAAGCATAGGCATGACCAGTTCAACAAACGATTCAAACTACACAAGAAAGAAAATAACAATTGGGAACAAATCGGTAGAGAGAGAAAATATGGTCGCTTTCTGTTACAACGCCCACCTTACAATGTTTTTCTCTCTGTCCTCTTCTAACACGTTGTAGCGACGACTGACACGATGCCAATTCACAGCCGCTGCGGTCGTTTCAACCAGAGCTTCTGCGTACGAGGCCAGGTATGCATCGATTTCTGGGTTGAAGGACGGCATATCGCGCACACGTGCATGAAAGCGTTCCAGGATGGCTTCGACTAGCTTCCCTGAATGATCAATTGCGCCCTGCAAATCCAGATGGGACGTCTCTTCATTATTGCGAATGACTGTCAAGATGTTGCTGAATCCCTTGTCGACCTTGTATTCCTTGCCATAAGAGTAGACATCCTAAAGGAACAAAAAGTTAGATTATGAAAATTGAGTGAACCACAGTTGCCCCACGTTTATAGTTATCATTACATCCATTATAGTGTTTTCCATTTCTTGTACAGCTGGATGAGCCAAGACGTCGTCGGGAATATCCAAGGAGCGGCTGGACCGAATCATGGTGAGTGCTACACGTGCACCTACCCTCACTCGCCGCACGTTAAAGTATGATTGACTGTCGCCTGTGTTTAAATGTGCTTCTCGCTCTCGCCCTTCTTGTACCATAGAAAATAACCAGTTCTCGTTGTCAGCGACGAATTGAGGCCAATGAAAGCCCAAGGCTGTTCTTATACTGGGCATGACATCTCTACATTCGAGATAGTAGTAAGTTCGGCGAGACGAAATGCAAAATGAAAAGCTCGACCGACTTCTGTAACAATGCCATGAAAGGATGCTGTACGGGTTTTCCATCATGAAGCGAGTCCGCCCACGAACATGCAAGAACTGGTGCTTCTTCCTTTGAACAATGGTCTCTATGCTGATTGTTTGAGCTCTTGGAAAGAGGAACAATAAGGGGATACATACAGCAGATCATCGACTACGAACCCTAGCCCATTCCAGATCGTAAGTGCCAACAACCATTCGTAGGAAGGATGTGGCCATAACATGGCAGTAAACAACAGGGCGTCAGATTCCTCCGCTATCTGATAAAAGGGATCAAAAACGATAGATCGACGGATGTGAACATTGGACGATCACCTTCGCAGAGTCCCCCGTAAGGGTGTTTTGTATCCATGCCTTGTATGAAGCTTCAGCTTCCTTGAAATGGGGATTGATTAGGTTCCCGGGATTCTTAGAAAGCAGCGAGAGAAAGTCGGGAAGACGATACGTTTGGGTAGACATTGGGAGGCAGAGCAGCGTTCTTTCGCATTGACACGCCACGCATTATATACATCTCAGACCTGGTTGGTTTTTCGCATGCTTGATGTTAAGCCATGACTGGAATCAGAATCAGTGGCAGTGATTCACTGGCTCGCTTCCAATATGATGTTGTCGTGTTTATCCTCTGCGGCTTGGTTTCGGTTTCATAACATACGCACTGCTGCCCGTAAGGGTTTTTTGTCCTACCCATGCCGTTGAACACAGCCCATGATGGTATCGGCTGCCTTAAAGTACGAACCTCTAATCACGCCTGATCAGACCTGCGAATCTGCGATGCACAGAAGTGGCGTCAAGGCGTAACGTAAATACTGTGACACCTCCTGATCAGTGACGGCCTATGATAGTATGTCAGCTGTGACTTATCCCGGAGTCCCTGGCTTTTGGGAAAGAGTGAGAGCAAGTCTGGAAGACGACACGCTCGAGTGGACAGCATCTGAGGAAGGAAGGGTACATGCATTATATTTACTCCAGACCTCACTCAGGCTGCACATCGTGACATCCCCATCTCAACAAAGCAGGATTCCACGGTCCACCTCGGTTGTAGTAATAATGCAGTCGTTGCTGACGAAGAAGGAGCGACACAAATTGTGAAAATAGATAGAGTGTAACGTGAAGCAGCGGAAATGAAGTGAACGATAAAGGGTATATGTACTATGGATATTGTGAATCACTGCCAGTGGTAAGTACTATCGTGGTATGAATCTGACATCATGACTCCGCTCGTTTTTTTCTTATTAATTCTGAGTGAAGTCACAAATTGACTCCGCTTGTTACTGAAAGATTCAGAACGCAGCTCGATATAGTCGACTCGGGTTCTGTGACAATTGTTATGCCGATAGGGAGGGTTCCAGCTAATATTAATCAGGGTTCGTGAGATGCGCAAAATCTTACTCCGTAAATCGTTCTGCGGTGGATAAGTACAGATATAGTACAACCAGGACTGTTTCGCGAAACCCACCATCAATTCTGCTTGTCTTTGATTGCCAGCTTGTCAAACTTGAAGATCGCTTCCAGAATCGGGTTCCCACAGAGTCTCGTTAGCTCGCTCTGCACGTGTGCTTCTATGAGCTCAATACACCAACATATGACTGTGCCACTCCCTCGAAATATGATATTACGCCCTGTTTTAGCAACGGGTCCTTGAGCTTCTGATTTGAAGTATACCTGCAAAACTTCAGTCAATTGAACTGTAACAGGCTTCTTTCATGCTCGGAGACCGGATATATCCGAGTGGCTGTACCGTAGCTCCCCGACAGGTCACGTTCAGCACAGCATGCACTTTCGCGGGACCTTCAAGGTTCTCTTACATACCCAACCAAACTGCGAGCCGGTTCTCCAAGTACTGCAGTGGCCATCATGTGTGCGGCGAGACGCACGACCTCGACGCGCTTGACGCGTCTGGCAGTAAATGACAGCCTATATAGCGATAACGTCGTGACCCGGGCTGAGCCATCCCCACGGCGACGATCTCGTCGCGTCAAAAAAGATGCCTCGGATGCAGACAAAACCTTCCCCGGCGTACTGGATGACGTCCAGCCTCCCGCAGCGCGCACCGTGGAAAATCTGAAAAGGGAGGTCGTCAAGTGGGGAGACAGCCTCCAACTTGAACCCGGCACCTCCTCGGTTCAGCGCTCACCCAACAAGAAATCCGCGAGAAAGTCCACGGCGATAGCACGCCCGCTGGACATCCCGCTCGATGTTCCATCCAGGTGGGCAGACACGTACGCCGCGATCAAGGATATGCGTTCGCGCATCATCGCGCCAGTGGACACGATGGGGTGTGATCAGGCAAAGTTTAAGGAACGGGATCCCAAGGTGTGGTTTTTCATCTGTGTCCTGTCCTGTCCTTATATTTCCGTCACCCTCCTGGAGCTGATCTCCATGGTTGGGCCGGTCTATGGCGACATGAAGAAGGCTAACATTTCTTGTTCCAGAACCAGCGTTTCGCAACACTTGTGGCATTGATGCTCTCCTCGCAGACCAAGGACGAGGTGATGGACGCGGCGGTCAGCAAACTACAGAGTGCACTCGACGGCACGCTTTCCGTCCAAGCAATGTTGGACGCCAACGATGCCACCGTCTCGGAAGCCATCGCCAAAGTGGGATTCTGGAGGAAAAAGACGCAGTACGTTGGGTTGATATGCATCATACCGTTGCTCACGACGATGACTGGAATCCGTTTCGCTTTTTGTGCTATTGACACCGAAGATACATCAAACAGGCTGCTCAGCGGCTACGCGATGAATTCGACGACGACGTTCCCAAGACGGTGGAGGAGCTGTGTTCGCTCCCTGGCGTGGGGCCCAAGATGGCGTTCCTGACACTCCAGATGGCTTGGAAGCTGTACGTCCGCCTTTTTCCTCAACATGCGAATGTATGAACATTCGAGTTTCTGATCCCATTCTCGCATGCCCTTCTCACCCTCCTCATCTTACTCCTGTTGGATGCGCGCCGCCTAGAAATGTGGGGATTGGCGTCGACGTCCACATCCACCGCATCACGAACCGATTAGGATGGCACGCCCGCCCGACACGGACTCCTGAAGAGACGAGGTGAGGCCGACCCTTCTTTTTCTTTCAATTTTAGTTCGCCGCGGATGCTTCTCTTTGACGCTGGAATTGACCAAACGCTGCTCACCTGCTCTCTCTCTCTCTCTCACACACACACACGCAGAGTCCACCTTGAATCTTGGTTTCCAAAGGAGCTGCACGGAGAAATCAACCACTTGTTCGTTGGGTTCGGGCAGGTGAGCAACGTTCTGGAGCGACTTGACTTTCTCCTCTTGCTTTACTGACGTACGGAGCTCCTCTAGACCGTCTGCTTTCCTGTCGCTCCAAAGTGCGGCGAGTGTACCCTGAGCGCAGATGGTCTGTGTCCGAGTGCACGCACAGCGAGTGCCAGGACCAAGGTTAACACCAAGACCAAGACCAAGACCAAGGCAAAGGCAGAGATCAGGAGCGAGATCGAAAGCGATACATCCTTGCCATCCAAGTCAAGGTCCAGGTCCACCCGTGAGCTCAAATCCGAGCGGGTAGATATTCAAGTCGGAGAGGGGTCTGGACCCAAGATAGAGATTGAGATCGAGGTAATGTCAAGGGATTCGGATGCTGAAGATGCGGGGCCAGGACGTAGTTGTAGTTGATTCTTGCTTTATCTGTTACTTGTCTCTATCAGTAGAATGCATGGGAACACACCCTCACGATGCACCAACTCTAAGTAAAATTGTCTCCACCATTGACGACAGGGGAGGTATGCAGGCAAGGTAGAGGGTGCCACGCACATGTCCTGAAGGGGTCACTAAAGATCAATCAATTGGGTCAATTTGGGTGGTATGGTTATTCTGCGCACTGCATCCAGCCCCGCAATGCGCGGTCGGATCCCAGTCTGGTGATTAGAGCAACGTCCGAGCTCGTGCCTCGCTACGTCACAGTTGTGTCATCCTTTGATCTACACGACCTAAGCAACCTATATTCCTAATGGAGACTATTTGTTGTTATTTAGAAATTCACGTAGGTTCGCACCTGTGTCCATGTCTGTGGACTTCGGCCGTTTACGGTGAGTGTGGGACCACACGGGTTGGATCCCCGTGTGGCATCGCATGGGAACGGACAAGTCAGTCCAGGCCTACGAAAGTGACCGGGCGCGCCGGCTAGTGAGAGGGAGCATACCTCGTGTCACTGCGTTCTTACTCCCTCTATTTGGTCACGCTGGTAGTTCCCTAAACGACTCATCGGTTGGCAGGCGGTAGCGGTAGCGGTAGCCCCCTGACGAGAGCTTTCGCAGGCTCGAAACCGCTGCTGTCCCGCCCCCCCCTCTTTGCCTCTCCCATACAGCGCCGGTTTAACGGCCACCCCTGTCGCGCAGCCCGAATCCTCGGAGACGGGCGGATGGCGGATGGTGCATACATTGCAGACAAGTACCCCGGTTCCCTATCTCGTACACAGACTAACCTCTAGGTTACGGCCTTCGGCCGCAACCTAGACGCGACATCTGTGGTGTACGACCATGAACCGAGTCCTCGGAATGACCCTATGGTGTCAATTAATCATGTACAGTGCGTCACCTAGTATGGGCGCCGGCACGCTGCACATAGTCTGCCACTGCCAGATGGCCCTCGGAGCCTCCTCAAAGATTTACGAAACGGCAATTATGATAGCTCTTCAAGCTTGGGTCGTGGACATCTATGATTCCGTTCTCTTGTTGAGTTTGCGAATAGGTCTCTCTGCTGACTTCTTTAATCTGTCGGGGCTAAATATTGATATGCTGATGATTGACCCACTTGGGTAATGTAGAAGGAGGTCCTCACATATATAACGAAGTATTCATCCTTGCCTTTCCACCCGCGACACCACCCATGGAGTTTTCTGCTTCGATTGCTCGACTCGCCGTGTTGGTGCTTCTCGTGGTCGTTGCTTTGCACATAATTCGACGAATTGTTCGAACTCGCACAGAGCGAAAGGGGTATCCTCTCCCGCCCGGGCCTTCACCACTCCCCATCGTTGGAAGCGCCCTCTCAATTAACATGGAAGAACCCTGGTTGACCTATACCGAATGGCGTTCCAAGTACGGTGAGTAGAGTGCCGAGTAAGAATGCCTGACTCTAACAATGCCTAGGTGACATAATGTATCTAAGGCTCATGGATTCCGACATTGTCATCCTGAACTCATCCTCCGTCGCAACGGACCTTCTGGACAAGCGATCCCAGATATACTCTGATCGACCTTTCATCGCGACTGTTGACCCGTGAGTATTTTTTTTTTTCGTACGATCCAGCCTCGAGATCGACCTCTGGTGACTGTGACTGACGTCCTCGTAGATATGGACATGACTGTAACTTTGCGTTCACACGCTATGGTGACCATTGGAGGTTGTGCCGGCGAATATTCCATCAAACATTCCGCCCTGAATCTGCTTTGGACTTCCGTCCCATGCAGCTTCGCAGAGCCCGGCAGATGATCGTGAATATGATGGACGAGCCTGATGGGTATCCATCTCATTTTGCGACGTGAGAACTTCATAGACTCTGGTTCATTTTTGGTTGTGACCCGAGTTCACCTAGGCTCGCAGCAGCTGTATCTATGTCTGCGGTGTACGACTATGAACCGAGTCCCCGGAGTGACCCTATGGTGACAATTATGGAAAAATTCCTCGAAGCTTCCATCTCGGCATTGACGTCCGAGAAGGCACTCCTCCTCAAGATATTCCCGTTCCGTGAGTTGCTCTCAGTGTTACTTGGTAATAACATGTGTTCAAGTTAAATGGGATAAGTGCTAAATGTTCCGGAGTGGCTTCCCGGATCCTGGATCAAACGTGAGGCGAAAGTGGCATATGAGTGGAGGACCAAGGTGGTTGAAACTCCGTACCAATACGCTCAGAAGCGCATGGTAAGCGCTCTTCGCGCTGAAATAAAATAGTCATGACGCGACTTTCGTCGCCCAGGAATCTGGGGACTACTCAAACACTACAATGGTCGCAGATCACCTCACTCGTATGGAGAAACTGGATGGTTCTTATCGTCCTGTCTATGAAACAGCCCTTAAATATGCATCTGCGACTGCTTTCATTGGTAAGTATTTTGCTGACGCAAACGAGCATACGTCGATTGGCTATTCGCCATTTTGCATACAGGCTCCGCGGAAACGGTTTGTGCTATTCTTTTTGGAGGGTGTATATCGCTCATGGTACATGCAGACATCCTCAACATTGATGACGTTTACGCTTGCAATGGTCAAGAACCCGCACGTGTGGAAGCGCGCTCAGGTCGAAATTGACGCAGTGATAGGAACTGGTAGGCTGCCCCAGTTTGACGACAGACCGAACTTGCCATACATCGACGCAATCGTACGAGAGACATTGCGTTGGAGGCCTGTCGGTCCGCTAGGTACATCCATGGCTGCCGATGTGTTTGTATCCCATTTGGCTGATTTCGTAAAGGTATTCCGCACTCGGTCATCACCGACGATGTATACAAGGGTTACTACATTCCTGAAGGTATGTTCTGAGCACGCACTGCTACTCATCTGCTTGGAGAATGAACGGTCCGCTCAGGCGCAACCATAATTGCGAACGTATGGTATGTACCTCTGTAGCCGCGGCAGGAATTGCAGCATGGTGATTCACTGTCGTCTAGGGCCATGTCGCGCGACGAAGCTCGGTATCCCAATGCAGAGATTTTTATTCCCGAGAGATTTTTGGATGCCGAAGGGATGTTGACGGACGATGAGCCCAAGTACGTCTTTGGGTTCGGGAGACGAGTCTGTCCAGGTTGGTCCATCCATGCCGAACTCGAGGTAATGCTCATGCACAAGGTTGTTGTTTCTCTTTTGCAGGACGTCACACTGCCGACGCGTCGATCTGGACCAGCATCGCGACAATGTTGGCGACGCTCGATTTCAATCTGGCCAGGGATGAGGATGGAATGGACATCACCTTCACAGCGACGTTTTCAAACGGACTTGCGCAGTACGTCGAGACAGTTCATGTTCTTGGCTTTCTTGCTCAAACGCAGCAGACACCCTAAACCATTCCCATGTCAACTGGTCCCTCGCGCACACATCAGCAGAGAATATCTCGAACACGTGCTATCCTAGTGACGTGTTACTTTGATACAGGGGAACGGGGGCAGGTCCCTATCACACTTGGCGTGAACCTGCATGCAGCGCAAAGAATTAGCCACTCGATAGATACACTTTGGGAATGCAAATGGACGTGTCGGCTAGCCTGGACACGTTCCTTCGATTGTATGAGCCTTGTGCACGAGCATCCTCTGGGCTAATGTGTGATTTTCGGTTGTTGACGCCGTAGCGGTTATTGTGAGTAAAGCTGAGGTGCATCGAATGTAGAGAGGCCAAGTGTTGAACTCTGCAGGGACGGAATCAAATTCCAGTCGAACCTCGGTGTGGAACAAGACTGGAGGAAGGGTGAAATGCGGTAACCACGAAAAAAAATGTAACGAATGTAGCGTCTGTATCCTAATCGTATCTACTAGTCTGACGGGCTGCGCTCCGACATCAGATCTGTCTCCGCACGGTCTGTCGAGTTACACTTTACAATGGCGGTCTACCCGATTTATCGACCGGGGGCGGAATGGGTACGTTTTCGAGCCTGCGAAAGCTCCCGTTAGGGGGCTACCACTACCCCGACCGCGCCACCCTTCCAGGGCCGTGTAGTTGACTTCCAACTGTAACATTGAGAGGGAGCGGAACCCTCCAAGCGGTTGGTGTCGTATGGGTGGGAGAAGGCCGGTGGGGACGAAGGAGGCTTCTTATTAGCGAAGCCATCGTCACGAGGACCATCCCACGGGGCAGCCGGGCCGACGAGCTCCTTTTGAATTTCTCGCTGTGCATCTTCGTTACCGTGCGGCACCACCACGGAACTCAGGACAGACATGGTGGATTCCGGTCCCCTGCCATCCACAGAAGGCATTCCAAAAGCGACACTGATCATAGACTGTACCATTTGTCTGATTTGTAACGCGGATTATACTTCAAGGGTTAGTAAATTTGGAGCACACAATCGGAAGGAGGATCGACGGACGGGCACAATAAGGAAGAACGGCCCGCCTCTTGAGTACGCCAGTCGAAGTTGGTCTACAATTCGGGGGATCACGTTGCTAGCTCAGTTCTGTGAGATGGCAATTAGATGGTGACGCCGAAGCATGGCTTCATTGCGGACAACTGACGAAAAAGTTGAAACAAGATGAGAGAAACCGTCCTCGAAATCCGGGCCTTCATCGGGTTATCTTGCTTACGTCATAATTTTCTCGTCGCGAAAACCACGACCATACAAGGCGATGTCATGCGTGCACAAGAGCGAGCGAGATACTGGCGCCCAGGTGACTGCGTGTGAGCGGATGAGCGGCGTGTACATGTACGCCAGGACGCACACCGGTCAAGTGAGCGTTTGGGATGTGAAACCCCACGAAAAGGTGATCCAGTTCAAAGCACACAGCTGGGTGGTGAATGCGTTGGACGTCTCTGCAGATGGGACAATAATTGAAACTGAATTGCGTGACTGGCCCCCCAGAGTCGCGTGCAGTGCGAACGTGTCGCGACGGACAGTTTCATCAAGGTTCAGATCCGGGTGGAGACGCCGTTGGAGGAATTGATGGTCAGTATTCGTACAGTCGACGTTCAGTAGTCGTGCATTCTTGGCTTTGGGTAGTGGGTGATATGTCCTCAATTGTACTTCTCTCGGACGGTATCCCGTCTTTCGTCCGAGCGACGTTCAAGTAGTTGCTTTGTCGTGAGTTCTTCGCCCGTGCCAATCGCCAACATAATAGACATGCGAGTCCGCAGAGATATTACACATCCGATCATCGTCTCTCGTAGAAACGACCTCCAGGATCTTCGCCAATATCGCGTGTCTTATATCATGTAATAGAGCCTGACCTTCTCACTGACGCGACGCGACTTGAGGGGGGAAGTATTATTCTGCCTGGATTTCCACGTATAAGTGAATCACCGAGGGGTGCAAGGAGAGAATCGACTGAAGGTCAAAGAGGACTATAGTGACGACTCTCTTCTTGTCCGAAGTCCACGCGGTTCGGAATGACATAGAGATAGTTTAAATTTCGAAGCCGAGTCCGCGCATGCACTCGACATGTTTCTTGATTAATTCCGCACATTGGTCTGTCTCAGACCCGTGCTGTAAGAAACACGAATCGCGAGCAGATTTGGTTTCCGGACAGGCACAGCACCTGGAGAGAGCGTTCAGAACGCAGCAACTTGACTCAAATGTCCGTGTACATACGGTTTGAGACCTTTAGGGTTCAATGGGTTCAACTTTGGGTTTGTTGGGTCGTACTTCTCCGTCGCCCTGACAGGAGTGGGCTCGGGCGAAGACCACCAAGAACTAATCTTTGGAAGGAATGAAAATAAACAGTTTTGAGTGACACGAGCCTACGTACAGAAACCATTGTGTTCCGACTTGTAAAATTCGAGGATCCCGGAAAGGATCGGGCTGGATGTTTATTACTTAAGTAACACAGCACGTGATATAGATTACGTAACTATATTGCAGCATTTGTAAGCCTTCCGAAGCCCCCCGGGCCGGCCCGCAACTTATCGAAAGATTTCTGGTCATACTGATTGGCATCACCTGGAAACCAGACAGATTCACTGAAGCCCCCCGAGCGATCCGCGAGTCAGATCTGAGGATCTGATTCGACACAGATGATGTTTTAGCTCACTGGACGACACACAAACCTCAACATTGTTGCCAGTGTTGTTTTCTTCACGAACCCCAGTTTCCCCAACGATATCCCATCATGCATCCTACGCGGCGGCAGATGCCGTTAATTCCGTCGGCTCTGACTCATACCACCCACCCCTCGCACTTCCCAGCCGCGTTCACGTCCCTGCGAGTTCCGCGAGGCTTGGGAGTCGAGTGCTCAAGGGCATAAGAGAAGCCTCGATGTCGCTGGCCTAAGTTATACGTGAACGTATATACCATCCTCACAGGTAATGCACACCATATGGTTTCTTCCAGACAGCGAATCAGGAGATACGCTCGGCAGCGAAGGTCTTTACATGTCACAAGTGCTCGATCAAGACTGCTTCACAGAGAAATGTATTCATTCAGCGTGCATACGGTGGGTAAAGTTGTTATATCACGGTAAGAACAAGGCAGGACTCGCAAATGGGTAAACTGTCATTTTGGTTCATGAGGAAGTTGATTTTTGACTGTACATACTGTCCCTTTGCATACCCCTCTCAGTTGCCCTACTTCACTTCGACAGTACACGCTCCAGATACTCCTTGTTAATGTGCACACGAGGGGTCAGCGCACAGGGGAACGGATTAGGGTGCCTGCCATAATTCAGCAAGAGGTTACAGAACCACAAACTGATCAGACTCACAGTGTCACACCGTCTGTGAACGTAGCTGTGAAGGTGATGTCCTTTCCATTCGCGTCCTTGGCGAAATTGAAGTCGAGCGTGGCCAACATCGTCGCAATGCTGCTCCAGAGGGACGCGTCCGCAGTGTGTCGACCTGGAAATGAAAAGAAATAAATTCGAGCTGGAGCGGATACTCGGACCGAGATTCCTGCATTTCATCCACGCACCGGGACAGACTCGTCTCCCAAACCCAAAGATGTACTGCGCGGGATCATCCTCCGTCAGCATCCCGTCTACATCCAAGAATCTCTCGGGGACGAATTTCTCCGGGTTTGGATACCGAATCGGGTCATGAGACATCGCCCTGGGTGAAAGTGAGACAATTATCAATGTGCTGCTTGCGCAGGTACAATGAGGAACGTACCAAACATTCCGGAGGATGGTTGCCCCTAATGGGAACATTCACTAACCCACGCAGACGAGCAGGAAGCACTGCCAACATACCTTTTGGTATGTAATAACCGTTGTACACATCGCTCTCTGTAGTCCCGTGCGGAATGCCTTCAAGAAACTATGAACACCGGGAATGGCATGCTTATTCCCGGGCACGCACCTATAGGTCCAACAGGTTTCCATCTCGACACTTCTCGTATGATCGCATCAATGTAAGGCAACTGCGCTCTGTCGTCAAACTCGGGGAGTCTGTCGCGACCCACAATGGCATCTATTTCTGCCTGAGCGCGTTTCCACACATGCGGGTGCTCTACCATAGCGAGCGTGAACACCATCAACGTCGAGCTCGTCTGTGGTCATCGTAAGATATCCGCCAGCGCACATGAATCGATCACATACCGTCACAGTAGAACCTATGCAGCCGCACATTGGTGATTAAATTTTGCAAATTATTTCGTTTGTGTTATTGAGACGCTTACCAATGATGGCAGCCGCAGAAGTATGCTTTAGAGCCGTTTCGTAGGCAGAACGATACGAATCATCCAGTTTCTCTAACCGAGCGGTGTGATCTGCTACCATTGCAGAGGGCGTGTGGTCCCCAGACTCCTGTCGCCATAATAACTGTGTCAGTATCATCGTCGGTTTAGTTCACGCAGAGCTTACCATGCGCTTCTGTATGTATTGATATGGCATATCGATTATCATGTTCCTCCACTCATATGCCTGTTTTGCCTCGCGTTTGATCCACGATCCAGGGAACCAGTCTGGAACATGCAGCACTGACGCCAGAAATCTTGATTATATGCATGTACTCAATATCGTTGAAGAACACTCACAGAAAGGGAAAGCCTTGAGGAGGACTGCGTTCTCGATAGTAATTTTCGGGATGGAAATATGGAGGAATTTTTCCATAATAGACACTATAGGGTCATTGCGAGGATTCGGTTCGTAGTCATACACCGCATTCATGGCTACCGCGGATGCAAATCTAAATGAATTCGGGTTATCAACGAATGAACCAAAGCGCACAATCTCTTACGTCGCAAAATGAGTCGGCCACTGTTCGCGGTCATCGATCATGCTTATGATCATCCGACGCGCCCTGTGAAGCTGCATGGGACGGAAGACGAGTGCAGCTTCGGCTCGGAACGTCTGATGAAATATTCTCCGGCACAGCCTCCAATATTCACCATACTGCGTGAAAGCAAAGTTACAATCATGACCAAAGCTGGAATAATGTTCATGTGCCAATGAGTCCGCAAAGTTCATTTCCGGACTATATTAAACTTCCACTCACGGATCAACAGTCGCAATGAATGGACGATCAGAGTATATCTGGGATCGCTTGTCGAGGAGTTCAATTGCTACAGAGGGTGAGTTCAAGACGATCACGTCTGTATCAAAGAGTCGAAGGTACATTATATCGCCTGGGCGAGTTGCGTCGGAGTCAAATTACGCATTGCCAACTCAGCATGACACTCACCATATTTTTCCTTCCAATCGGTATAGGTCAGCCACGGTTCTTTACCGACAGAGAGAACGTTTCCGAGGACAGGGAGCGGGGTAGGGCCCGGGGGAAGAGGGTATCCCTTTCTCTCGATGCGAGCTTTAATGGTGCGTCGGGCAATATCGACAGTAACCACCGCTAGGGGAACAAGGACCGCCAGCGGAACAGTGGAAGTAGGCCACTCCATTTCTCTGGTGAATGTTGGTCGAGGTAGAAACGAGATTTCTCCTCGTTAATAGTTATATATGTGAGCCCATGACACCGGGTAGAAGATGGCCGAATTGCCACATTTACAAGGATAACGAGATGCATGCTATGGCGTAAACTTTGGTCGTGGTTGGACCCTGGAATGTTTGCTGCTAAACGAAGTTCGTGGGGTAATTCATTAGTACGATCAACATGCGTCGTGCGATGGGGTAGTAGGTTGTTTATTAAGCGAAGTATCCCGAAATGGTCCTGATTTATGCTTTTTGCGTGAATTCGATTGTGATGGGAGGAGAAGATCGTTGGAGCGCGACCATTAATGGAGCAGCCATGTGGCTAGTAATTTAGTAAGTGGGTCGACTTTTCCCGCTTAGAACTTAGTACACTATATAAAAAAATTTAGCCGCCAATTAGAAGTGGACTCGGAGCCTGGGACACTTACAGCGCGTGTGGTCGCTTGGCAATGATTATGTGGCAGGGCATACTCTCTGAGCGAGTCCTCAAGCTCAAGACTTGAGCCAAGCATGGACGTTCGAACGTTCAAACGTTCACGCCCCAGCTTGTTACAACCGTCGTGGCTGCACCTACGATGCGGTTCGAAATCCTGGCAAAGTTTGTCAAGTCGCGCAAAAACCGCAAAGACCGATACAAGATGCGGCCCTTCTTACGCCCTTTGCCATCAATCATATCTGACCGATGTGACTTTGGAAACCGATGCTGAAGGACCAAGGTGGCACCGCCGTTGACCCAAAAACTTTGCGTTCGAACGCATTGGGACTTCTGTCATATGTACTATAAGTCATCGAAAACAGCTGACTTGTAGAGCATGTTAATAGTTGGACGTGTGTATGGGCCAACGTTCAACGTTCAACAACATTCAACCCCGAATACAGTACTTAATTAGCTATTTTTACCGGACGAGAATTGCCGGCATCAGTAGTAATTTCCGACCTCGGTTAGATGGCCAGTGTTCCAACGGAGCCGGTGTCGTCGGTTTTTGCGTCACGCACCAGATTTTGAGCCGATCGCGAGTTCAAACGTTCGACGTTCAGGCTTGCTCCCTTGGAATATAGTATAGACCGACTTGTACTTCATTTGTAACAGCGTTGGTGCACCCACCGACAGCTGCGCACGGCGTAATCGGCACTGAGAAAAAGCCAGTTACAGTCAAGCAACGTCACCACTCAGCGCCCACATATGTGACAAGGACGGGCGGCCTCCCCGACTGCCGGATATGACAAGGAACGATCCTCGTCGGGTTCTTAGTACTTGGTACTCATTTCCTGTGCCTGCTAACACGACGTAGTACGTGCACGTTCGTGATGGTAGCGGCCTGTCGGTCGCGTTGTTGCAGCCAGCTACTCGACCTGATGTCAATGACAGAACGATTCGACACGATAACTAACCTCACCGACGAGATATTACCAGACGTCGAGGAAGATCCGTGGAGTGCTGTATGCGACGAAGAGCGGCGGAGACTATGATGACAATAATACAAGGATGCCCCATGTGAAGGTCTCGGGCATGGCACGCGGATACATCAATTGACACACACGTAACACAGTAATGATTTGACTGTGATGGCAAAATGACCAGGCTCGCATCTTAAAGGTCCACAACCCAAGTCATGCAAGTCATCGCGATGCAGGCAGCACGACGTTTGGTGGGGATACAGGTTGCTTAGAGGTTCAACAGTCTTCTCTCTTCTTGCGTTGGCCCCCGCGATAAAATGTAGCGAAGTAAATTAGATTAGAGGGAATCCAAGTGAGATTCCAACTCCGACTATTCCTATTATAGAGCCCACTGACTAAGCTGCACCGCCACTTGTACCTCTCATTCAGGCTCTGTTTCAAGTTACCGTTCACTGGCAAGTTTCAGGATTTCAATTCAGGTAAAGAAGCAAGATATGGATATGATGTGAGCGCTCAAATACCAGTAAGGACAGAAATTCTGTGGTGTTTAGCAGTGCTTAGAACTGCCTCTTTTTTTTTCGCTCGCATTTGAATTTCAGTGATTGGATGAGAGGTGCGGGTAGAGTCAGTTGAGGTCGAAGATCATATTTATTTATAGAGTAAGTACCTGAGAACACTTTTCAAGCACCGTGTGCCGCTCGCTGACTTCAAGTTGCCTACATTAGAATCGCGTTACTTTAAGTCGTTTCGCTGTTATCATCATCCTTTACCATCGAATCAAATCCCATGTTCCTCTTGATGGTACACTCCTACTACTTGGTGGTCATGCAGGATGTATTAACTCAAGTCCGATCGCGCGGGCCTGGAAAGAGTCTGATTGGGCAGCTGACGTCTCAGTGGCTCGCAACATGATACACGAGCCATCGCCTTCTTCTCAGCTTCCCTGCTTGTCCGGGCGCAACGCTCCCTGTCACCCATAACGATATCCTCACCATCATCCGTCGGGGCCGCGGAACACCCTGCATACCTCATCAGCCCTCGCTTGCATCTTGCCAGCTACCTTCAAAGTTTTCCCTACCCACAAAATGCACCTTATTTTTAGCACGTCCGACTACCTCAACTCTGACATTTCCGACTCGGAAGGTCGGGTCATCTACACTGTGTCGACACCGCGGGCTGCAAAGCGAACGACCACGATAACAAAGTACCGCTGGAGCGGCCCAAGCAGTGTTTCCGAGACTATGGCGACGATCGAATGGCACAAGCTCAAGGAGACGCTCATTCGATTCAACGGGGACGAGATCTCGGCGGGCACTATGCTTTGGAAGCGTCGGTGGAGCACGTACGTGTACCCCCTCCCACTTTTGGGGGGGGATCCAATTTTCGAATGTACATGTATGGCTGACATGCCTGATGGGCCGACGAAGCGGGCGGTATTTCGTAGGACCGGACAAGCGTACGTACAAGTGGAAGCTCGATTCGACGCACTGTTGGGTACGTTGCATGTTCTACCTCCTTCCTCGTCTCTGTGCACCATTTTTGCTCGCGTTCGAATGAGAGAAAAGACAAGGCTTCAGGTCGTCCCAAAAACATATCTGACCTTTCGTTCCCAGATGAAGCAGGGAGACTCGAACGACGTACTAGCCAAATTCCACAAGAAGAACTTTGGAATCAGAAAGCAGTCACACCCGCCCTACCTCGACGTCTCCGCGAAAGTGGTGTCCATGCTGGATCACGTCGTCCTGACGTACGTCTACGTGGAATCCGTGCGACGAGAGCGACTGGGGCATCTGTCGGACGCGGCGAAAGACGAACCCTGACAGGCTGATGTATTTTGCGAGGCAACGGGGGAGCATGAGTCACAGTTGTACGATGGACGATGGTACGTGGCCTTTTTCTCGTGGACCGTGGGGACACCGTTACTTACCCGTGGGACTCTACTATTTAGGATCTGGGACGGTATACTCATACCGTTCAAGGCGGACGGCGATGAAAAGGCCGAAATCGAGTCAAGATGCCGCGGTCCGCTTACCAAGAGGTACCGTGTAGTATGTGTACGTGTCGTAGGATTTCGAGTTCTCAGAGGCGCCGCTTGGCGCTCGCACAACGCATGTCAATTCGCTGTGTACTCGGTTGTGTGGTAGCAGTGGACCGGCCTGCTGAGCACTTTGCCGCCGCTCGCGGTGCCTTCTTAAGTATTCATGAACGCCGGGAGATCGATGGTGAGTCGAACAGGTAGTCTTCCCTTTTTGGCTCAGAGGCTTAGACTGGCCCGGATTTCTGAATGACAGGTTATAGCAAATTCCAAGCTTGTGAGAAATCTCATTATTCTTGGAACTAGAATAAGTAAGCAAGGCGGTGAGCAGAGCAACTCACCAATCTGGTCGGTTGGTTCCGGTACTGCTTTGCAAGGCCGGAACAACTAGTAAATCAACTTCCAAACTAGCCGCGTTCGATTGCAGCTTCGATTGATCACACCGCCTCCGACGGTGACTGGCCCGAATCGTTATTAAGTGCGCTTCCGCTATCGATCTGGCCACGTCTTCCACCTCCACCTCCACCTCCATCTCCCCTTCGCCCTTACTGACCGACGTCAGATTAACTGTATAATACCCCCAGACTCATCATGCGTCTCAACTTCAGCACTAAGAACCACTTAAACACCAACATTTCCGACGAGCGTGGCAATGTCTACTACACCGTCTCTACCTCCAACAAAATGACGACGATAACAAAGTACCGCTGGAGCGAAGCCAGCTCGAGCGGCGCCGCAGATTCGGAGACGGTGGGCACCATCGAGTGGCACAGGCTGAAGTCGACGGTGATGAAGTTCGACGGTAAAGCGTTGAACGTGGATGATGTGTTGCAGAAGCGGTCGTGGGAAACGTGCGTTCCTTTGTGCTGTGGACGTGAATTGACGCTGATGGTTGGGAACGTTGGCAGTGGCCGGTATTTCGTGGGTCCTGATCGCAAGACGTACAAGTGGAAGATGGAATCGACGCATTGCTGGGTACGTTTCTTTCGTTCTCGTTTGTGCGTGTGTACTATGCGTCCGTGTCGTCCGTGTAAGGACGAGACCATGATCATACAAGCGACGAAATTTTTTGACAAATCTCTGAACTCCATTTGTTCACGTTGGATAGATGAAAGCAGCCGATACCACCGCCGAGCTCGTACGGTTCCACCAAAAGAACAAGGGGATCCGGAAACCGTCTCATCCGGCCTATCTGGAGGTCTCATCCAAGGTGGTGCCGATTCTGGACCACATCATACTCACGTTCGTTTACGTCGAGTCGTTGCGGGAGGAGCATTCGAGGCAGAGACACACCACTCAGTCCAGCACGCTCGGAGCTAATATGGCAGCTGCCTCGAACGCGGCTGCGATGAATACTGCTATGATGAATACTGCTGTGATGAATGCTGTTGCGATGAATACTGTTGCGATGAGTGCGGCGGCTGCCGCGACGACATGCTGAAGGACAATGGGCTATGACTTTGTAGATTGTGCTTTTTTGTTATGTCATGCGGACCCGTTCTATAATGACAGATCGTCGAATCCCACTTATTAACTCTCCTGATAACGGAATCTTTTACACAACGTATTTGCTTATAACATGATACAAAGTATGTGCAGCTATACCGTACCTTATTGCACCCAATTGCATAACGCTGATGCTGGCGGATCCCTCTGCTACACCGGCATTCTTACCTTTAATCCGCCGCTTGTGTTCCGCCAAGAGACACGAAATGACAGTGGGGAGCAATAGTCTTGGCGTGGGTTGACAGTGTGGACAACGTAGCGCGGCCTACAGTAACACAGGCAGTCGAGTACGTTGAGCAGGAAAGTTACGGCAGTCCGGCCCGGGAGTTGTAATAAAAATTGTTTTGCTAGTAATTCGTCGGCGCTCAAATTGAAGGTGCCCCCGATGTCGGCGTGCACAGCGACGACGACGACGAGCCTCGTTGCACTCAAACTACTGGTACCTTTACAGACATGTCTCAGTGGGGCCAGCCTGGGTTTCAGTATCCTCTCTGGACTGGTTTTCCTTCAGCGCAACCTCAGCTACAATTTCAAAGTGCCCAGCAAGCGAACCAGTTTCAACAACACTAGGGAGGCTTCGGTGTCCAGCAGCAGGGACCAGCTTTGGGCACAGGGTTCGGTGCGCTTGCACCGCAGCCCACTGAATTTCCCGCCGCTCGTCTTTCGGGTGCTGAGGGCAATCAGAGTATGTAAACAAGGCGGTGAGCAGAGCCTCATCATCTGGTTGATTGGCAGTGGTTCCGGTACTTCTTTGCAAGGCCGGGTGCAACATCCAGTAGACCAACTTCCAAACTAGCCGCATTCGATCGAAGTTTCCATTGATCACATCGCCTCCGACGGTGACTGGCCCTTTATCAAGTGCGCTTCCGCTATCGATCTGGCCACGTCTTCCACCCCCACCTCTCCTTCGCCCTCACTAACCGACGTCCGAGTAACTCATACCCCCCAGACATAATGCGTCTCAACTTCAGCACTACGGACCACTTGAACACCAACATCTCCGATGAGCGTGGCAATGTCCACTACACCGTCTCCACCTCCAACAAAATGACGACGATCACAAAGTACCGCTGGAGCGAAGCCAGCTCGAGCGGCGCCGCGGACTCGGAGACGGTGGGCACCATCGAGTGGCACTGGCGGAGGTCGACAGTGATGAGGTTCGACGGCAAAGCGTTGAACGTGGATAATGTGTTGCAGAAGCGGTCGTGGGAAACGTGTGTTCCTTTGTGCTGTGGACGTGAATCGACGCTGATCGTTGGGAACGTTGACAGTGGTCGGTATTTCGTGGGTCCTGATCGCAAGACGTACAAGTGGAAGATGGCATCGACGCATTGCTGGGTACGTTTCTTTCATTCTCGTTTGTGCGCGTGTACTATGCGTCCGTGTCGTCCGTGTAAGGACGAGACCATGATCATACAAGCGACGAAAGTTGTTGACAAATCTCTGAACTCCGTTTGTTATTTACGCTGAATAGATGAAAGCAGCCGATACCACCGCAGAGCTCGTACGGTCCCACCAAAAGAACCAGGGGATCCGGAAACCGTCTCATCCGGCCTATCTGGAGGTCTCATCCAAGGTGGTGCCGATTCTGGACCACATCATACTCACGTTCCTTTACGTCGAGTCGTTGCGGGAGCGTTCGAGGGTTGCCGCGGGCACACAGGTAGTTGCTGTCGCGCCGCCATCATGTTGAAGGACAATGGGCTATGGCTTTGTACATTGTGCTTTTTTGCTGTGTCATGCGGACCGTTCTATAATGAATGGTCAAGCTAGGTCGGATCCCACTTATTAATTCTCTTGGTAATCTTTGCACAAGGTATTTGCTTACAACATGATACAAACTTGTATGTGCTGCTATACCGTACCTTATTGCACCCCAATGATGCTGGCGGATCCCTCTGCTACAACAGCACTCTTACCTTTGTATCCGCAGCTTGTGTTCCGCCAAGAGACACGAGATGAATGTGACCAGCGATTGCGGCAGTCCGGCCCGTCGGGAGTTGTTTTACTAGTAATTCGTCGGCGCTCAAATTGAAGGTGCCCACGATATCGACGACGACGACGACGAGCTCTCGTTGCACTCACACCACGCCAACGAGTTACATACTTTGTTACTTAAAGTTAAGTAACTTGCACTCAAACTATCTTTACAGACATGTCTCAGTGGGGCCAGCCTGGGTTTCAGTATCCTCTCCAGACTGGCTTTCCTTCAGCGCAACCGCAGCTACAATTTCAGAGTGCCCAGCAAGCGAACCAAGTTCCTCAGTTTCAACAGCAGCAGGGAGGCTTCGGCGTTCAGCAGCAGCAGGGACCAGCTTTGGGCGCAGGGTTCGGGGCGCTTGCACCGCAGCCCACTGGATTTCCCGCCGCTCGTCCCCAACCGCAGGCTCTCCAGCAACATGGATTCCCCTCTGCTGGCTTTCTCCAAGCTCAACCAACAGGTTTTCCCGGTGCACAGCCCACCTTCCAGCAGCAAGCGCCACCACCCCCGATCCCTCCTCTCCCCTCTTCCTATCAGCGTAGCGCGCCTCCACCCCCTCCAGTGCCTTACCAGCAGCCCAGTTTCCTGAATGCTAGTCAGAACCGCCTAGCACCGCCTAACTTGATCTCACAACCAACGGGCGTCGGACTTCTGTCCCAACCCACTAGCTTTGCGGCCCGTGCTCCGGCTCCGCTTGTCCCTCAGGTCACTGGCTTTGTTGACCCCCGCCTTCAGATGATGTCCAGCTCCTTTATGCCTGCCAACATTTCTGCTCCCTATACGTCCGTGGGCGCACCCCAGCTTGCTCCACCTCCGCAGCAGCAACTCGGCGGTCTGTCCCTCGAACAGAGTTTCCAGCAGCACAATCAAGCATCCGGGAGGGGAGCAGCACCCAAGATTCCTTGGGCATTGAGCAAGTCCGAGAAAAAATCATACGACCAGGTTTTCAGAGCTTGGGATGGACAAGGAACCGGTTTCATCAGTGGTCCAACCGCGCTCGAGGTCTTTGGCCAAAGTGGTATAGATAGAAATGACCTTGCCATGATTTGGTTCGTCTTCGTTCCTTTTTGCACGATTAGAGCTCAGAGCTCATGGACATGTGGCAGGACACTGGCCGACGCTGATAATCGCGGCAAACTTAACTTAGCAGAGTTCCACGTTGCCATGGGTTTGATTTATCGCCGTACGCATCGCATCTCATTGGTTTTTTGTCATGACCTTAACTGATGTTGATCATCATCAGGACTGCATGGGATCAATATCCCAGATCAGCTTCCCCCAGAACTGGTTCCCCCGTCCTCTCGCGATCTCGATACCTCGGTCAACTTTCTCAAGGACATCCTCAAGAACGATACTCGCGCACGTTCTCCCTCGGGATTCGATACCCCGATCTCCCGTCTGAAGGAACGCTCCTTCACTTCTTCCTCTGCCTTTACGCAACAGGGCGGCAGGCAAGACGCGACTGTTTACAAGCACGAAGACGTCGAACCTCCAGGTGGATTTTACCAGCCTCGCAATCGTCATGTGGACCGTAGTACTGTTCGATCTCGGGCCGACGACGCCAGCCCTGCATCGGATCTATCCTCCATCAAGAGGCAGTTGCTGAACACGCAAAAGATGCTCGATGACACGTTGGCGAACGAGCGCTCGTCCGATTCGTTGGATAGGGAAATGGAGGGTTTGCGGTATAGAATCACTCGATTGCAGGAGGACCTCGAGTACGTCTCCAAAGGTCCAAGGACGACAGCAAAGGAAGAGGACAGGAGGCGTCTCGAAAGAGAACTAGTGAGGTTATTGCACGAGGAAGTACCAGAACTCGAGAAGAAGGTAGAAGAACGAGAGGCCAGGAGAGAAAGAGAGAAGCGGGAATGGGCACGTGACCGCGATCGAAGGAACGACCGGTTTGGACGGTTCGGTGACGATGATAGCGGGAGGTACTCACCAGCCTCATCGCGATACCGAGAGGAGGAGGAACGTCCGTATTCTAGGGGCGCGTCTAGATACGATCGAGACGATAGGGACTATGATCGCAACGCTCGCGATCGTGGACCGTCGTCTGCTACGCGTACACCACCTCCCGCACCTCCCGCACCTCCCGCGCCTGCTAGCAGCGCCAGTCAACCCCCGCCGCCCCCACCACCTACCGCCCGCTCCCCAGCTCCGAGTCGTTCTCCTGCGCCTACGCTGAAAAACATGACTACAGAAGAACGTCAGGCGTACATTCGGGCAGAAGCCCACCGTCGCTTGGAAGCCCGTAAGCAAGCGCTCGGTGTCTCCTCTGCTGCGTCTGCATCGGCTGCTTCCCCTACTCTGGACACCACCATAGAGGACCGTCTGGTACAGGAAAAGAAAGAGGCAGAGGAGAAGGCTCGCGAGGCTGAGAAGCAGGCTGCAGAACGCGAAAAGCAGAGAAAGGAGAAACTCGAAGCCGAAAAGGCGCTCAAGGGCAGCAAACCTCCCTCGCCGACACCTACGACGACCGCTCCTCCGCCAGAACCGGGAGCTGTGTCAAAGGCTGCCTTCAAAGTTTCACCTCCAGCGCCGCTTCCGTCGACTGGGAAAGCTGCCCCGCCTCCACCCAAGCCTCGGCCAGTTGCTCCGCCGCCGCCGAAGAAGAGAGTCACTCAACGCACGCCGACTGTTCCTGCTGTTGTTCAGCAGCTGGCTTCTCCAGCTCCACCTACTCCCGTTCAGCCTGAGGAAGACCCCGAAGACGCTGCTCTTAGAGTGCGGGAGGAAGCCCTACGGAAGAAGCGGGAAGAACGAACTGCTCTCCTTCGCAAGCTCGAGCAGGAGGAAGAGGATGCGCGGAAGGCAGAGGAAGCGTATCAGGAGCGCAGGAATCAGTTTTTGGCTGGTAGAGCACCATCGGTGGCGAGTGTGCCATCGAGTGCGTCGAATTCGCCTGTTGTTCCTCCGCCTCCGCCTCCTCCAGCGTTGGCTGTGTCTGCAGCTGTGGACGCGGACGTGGCTCCTCCCCCGCCCCCACCACCCCCACCTCCGCCAGCACCACCTGCTTCCGTTACCGCTTCCGACAAACTAGCACTAATCCCTTTAGTCGCATGATGAAAGAAGGTACACCGTCAACCCCAACAGCCCCTACAAATGGAAGCAGCAATCCGTTTTTCCGCACGCAAACTGCACCACCTGCAGTTTCGCCCCCAGCGCCACCTGCGCCACCGGCAGCTCCGAAGAGCCCGGGTATCCCGCCGCCCGTGAAGACAACGTATCACACGGCGCCACAGGACAGCGATGAGGAGTGGGATGACCTGATGGAGAAGGAAGAAGAGGATAGCAGCGATGAAGAATTGGGGACGAGGGATACGCGGATGGGATTGGCGCAGCAATTGTTTGGGGGATTGTTGCCGACTTCGAGGCCACAGTCGGCTGCGCCGCCGTCGAGTTCGGCGGGCCCTCTGTCGCCTACTATTCCTACTTCTGCGCCGCCGGCTCCTCCACCGCCACCGCCTGCACCGGTCGCGCCCCCTACGTCTGCGTCGACTTCCGCTCCTGCCCCGGCAGCGCCAGCCGGTGATCGGAATGCTTTATTGAGTGCGATTCAGGGTGGTGCGAGGTTGAGGAAGGCGAAGACGAACGATCGGAGTGCGACTGCGACTTCTGGGAGGGTGATTGGCGATGCTGCTCCTCCTGCCCATATCAATGCTGTCGCACTTGATGTTGGTCGGGCTGCTTCGCCTCCCGTTGCTTCTGCTCCGGTTGCCGAGGTTCCGGCAATCGTGCCGTCGTCGTCGTTTGGACATGGAAAGAAGGAATCGGTGGATTGGTTTGGTGGGCTCGCTGCGGACGCAAACAGGCGGGAAGTGGATCATCTTCCTGCGACTGCCGAAGAGGATGAAGAGCCGGAGGAGCTGCCGATACCTGCTATCCAGCTATCCGATCATGCGCACCACGAGGATAATGAGACGATGGCGGATGTTGATGTCTCTACAAGTGAGTGTGGTGAAATTATTTTCTGGGTGTCGAGATTCACTCTGAAATTGTACAGAATTGCGCGTCAGATCGTTGTATCCTTATGAAGGACAGCGCGCCGAGGATCTAGGTCCGTTCTTTTTCATTTTCGTGGTCGAGTCGCTCAAGGTTCGAGTACTTTTGTTTGTGCAGCCTTTGACATGAACACGATCATTATTGCTCATCCAAGCAAATCCGGTGGCGATTGGTGGTACGGCAAGACGGTCGCGGACGGAAAAGCTGGCTTTTTCCCACAGACCTATGTCGAAAAGGTGGAACAAGGTGCGGCATCGTTCCTTCTATGCGTCCCTCTCTTACTTGGGCTGGACTGACCGACCGACTAATGACAATTGAAACATAGTTTCCGCGACGGCACTGTACGCCTACGAGAGCACGAACGCGGACGAGCTTAGGCTGCACGAGGGTGACGCGCTCACGATCGTCAATCGTTCTGAAACAGACTGGTGGAAGGTCGAGTGCGATGGGCGGGTGTACGTCATACCTGCCGCGTACGTCGAATTGACCGAGGGTTAGTGACGATCATCAAAGTTGATGGTGTGGAGGCGGCTCCAGAGAAAGTCGATTGGCTCCCGGTTCTTACTGGACAGCGATACTCTGTCGTAATTACCGCTAATCAACCAGTTAACAACTATTGGATACGTGCATTGCCTAGTCGCGGCAACCAAACGTTCATCAATGGGTTGAACTCGGTAATTTTGCGTTACACTGGTGCATCGGCTCAGGAACCAACGACTACCCCGGGACGGGTGGTTGCACACTTTGAAGAGACTCCACTGCGTCCTCTTAAGACCATCCCTGCTCCCGGCGCCTCTGAAGTAGGCAAAGCAGATGTTGTCCTCAGCATTTTGGCCACATACAGACATCTTCTCAATGAACGGAGTTCGCTTCAAGGCCCACCAGCACCCATCCTTCTTCAGATGCTAAGCGGCGCTCGTCATCCCTCAGAATTTCTCCCCAGCGGCAGCATTTACGAATTACCCAGGAATAGGCTATCGAAATCAGTATATCCGCAAACGAACTGACGCCTGGAGGTGCCATTGGTGGCCCGGTCAGTAACTTCCGAGGATAAATTTGTTCCAATCATTTACTAAGATCCATTATAGCACGGCATGCATCTCCATGGCGTGAGTCTCTCTTGCTACTGACCGTAGTGACTGCTGAGGGACAATGCAGCACTCCTTTCATATGATTCGCACGTCCACCAACAGCACACCGAATTTTGACAATCCTCTGAGACGAGATACCGTTTCGATGGGCTCGCAAGCCCAGAATTCCAACACCACGATACGTTTCACGACGAATAATCCGACGAATAATCCTGGCCCGTGGATTTTCCATTGGTGAGTATCGGTTGACAGATTCTAACGACCTATCCTGAGACCTTTTCAGTCATATTGATTATCATCTACATCAGTACGTATCTTGGTTGATCCTTTTCAGCGGATTTGCTGTGGTGTTTGCGGAGGTGCCTGATGAGACTGTCATTCAACAGAACAGCGTCTTGCCGAGTGCGTGGTCTCTAATTTTGGCTAGCTTTTTCTAAACGGCAATCGATGGTGATATACAGGTAGCTGGAACGAGCTGTGCCCGACAAAGATGCGGGAGGCCGCTGCGCTTTTCAATACGACGGGCCGGCTCGATTTTGCTTCGCTCAATCTGAGTTCTTCTACAACGACGTGCAGTTCCGCGGCTGGATCGGGTACGGCTCTAGCGGTCTTGGCATCCAGCACAGCAGCTTCCCCTTTGACCGCTGCTCCTACGATGGCTAGCTCGCTCTCCAACCCGCCCATCCCTGGCAACGCCTTCTCCTGAGGACCCTACCACCGAGCCGCCCGTGTTCAGTTCGCCAATCAACACTCTTATCGTCAACACAATGAGCTCCGATACGGACTTGAGCACGGCCGGGGTGTTCGCGTTCTCCAATGCAGGCAACCTTGACACGTCTTACCCTATGGACATTAGCGCCAAGCCGCCGACCTTCAGCTCGCTGCCCGATGCACTCGGCTTTAACAAAACGAGTTCGTATACGGACGTTAGCACGATGCCTCCGACGTTTAGTTCGTTGTCCAGCTGGTCATACTGAAGATTCTGTCGTGTGTACCTCGATTGTCTTGCTATTCACTGTTTTCTACAGTGTTGTGCACTACTCATTTTATTTTTATTTTTATTTTTATGTTCCGATCCAAAACTACATTCTCGTATATCATCCGCCATCATACCCTAGAACTGCCACCATTCCATATTCCGACTTGTCCGCCAACCACCCTCGCAATCGGCGAGTCGGGGACCTTTTGCGCCTTGATGAGGGGACCAGGGAAGGTACCATAGACATACGTTAATACGAGGTGCAATGCAAAAAGAAACCAACCAACCTTCGGAGCCATCCGTCGGGAGCAATCATCTTGTTCGCGATCACAAGTTCGCCGTTGGTAGCATCGATAACACGTGGAAAATCGGAACCGCGAACCCGAGAGCGTCGAGGGTCAGACGCGAGAGATCCTAAGCGCGTTCAATGTACGGACAACCAAGAGAAGGAAAACAAGAAACGTCAACGAGAACGGCGAACATCTCGAGTACGCGAGAGTCGAGATGGACTTGAGGAACCACCGGGCTTGAGGGGGCGAGGAAGGGCGAGGAAATCATCACCTTTTATATGGGTGGCCCCATACAACAACGTCATCGGCGTGAATCAAAATACAAGTCACAGACCAGATTCAAGAGTAGACCATCCGACCGGTACGCTTTGCATCTGCCGAGATCGTGTCGAGGGAATCCGCCATGCTGTCTTTTGACTTGAGGTTGCCGAAGCGCACCACGAGCGAGAGATCCCGCATGACCATCTGTGCCCTTAGGACCCCCATGGACAGCTGCGAACTGCCTGCCGTTTCTCCGACCAGTTTCTCAAATGTCGAGCCTTGTATTTGGATGACTTCCTCAAAATTCACGGGAGGAGGTGGCTTGACGGGCACACAGCGTGCGTGATGATATACCCGGAATGATGCACAAGGGGGAGAGCGCGATGCGCGACGCTAACCAAGCAAGCATGTACAGAACCAGATTCCACGAGAGTGGTCTCCGCATGTTGTCGATCGCTCTTTTAAATATGTCAAAGGCATATGACGTAGTAAAGCGAGCTCCGTCTGTGAGCGCTTCCTGGAGTAACGAGTTCCTCTGCTTTCACCGTTTGCCCCATTTGTGGCAACATTTTCGGGAACGTGGGATTTATCTGGATCCGGTACTTCCTGCAATTGTTTGGTGACCGCGTCACGACTTATGTAATCAGATAACACATTGTCACTTTTTTGTCACGACCCGGAGTCACTCAACGATCATAGTCCAATACTAAATCAAAGCCCCCTCTTTGGCGCAGAGGTTGCGCATCTACTACGTGGACCGCGAAGATGATGACGAAGATTGGGGAGTTTTGAAGGAGGAGCAGTATATGGGGTAAGCTTCAACCAAAGTTCTCGGTAGGAATTTGGCGAGCGAGCGCAATGGGAACTTGGTGAGTGATTTCCCGTTGATATCCCACGTGCTCTAAATTTCCGTCGATGCTATTATAGATAAGAAACCTGAGATACCGTCGGCATCGCAAGAGACTGTAACAATCACGACAATGTCATCAAATCAGCCCGTACGTTGGCCCACATCTTCACATCTATGCATGTGGCTGACCACATCTCTCGGTTTCTCATCGTGCGGTTTCCGCTCGTACAGATCGAGGAGCTAAACCTCACGAGTGCCATCGGGAACGTGTGTCGACTGTGTGCTGAACTTGGGTGACGCGTGCGTTGGCACAGCAGGTGAGTTTATCGAGACGCACGCGGACCGGAAGCCGACTGGCGATTTAGGCGACGAGGAGCTGGAGCCCACGAGCGCGATCGGGAACGTGTCAATTAGCTCAACGATTGGCGCAAGAGTCAGTGAGACGCTTGATCTGAATGACGTCCCGGATACAGAGGAGGATGCTTTGGAGGAGATGATGAAACTACTGCAGCGCTCAAGGCGAGGCGGTCAGATCGGGAGGTGTCACCGACGTCAGGTAGGTTCTATGTTTGCTTTCTATCCTGTTTCCTACCGCAATTGCTAGGGTACTGATGTATTCGGTCAATCAGATCCATTTCATAGAAGAAAATATCGTGCCGTCGCAGATATATTTTGGCCGACCACACACTCAAGGCGTTGACCGGTACTCTGCGACTCCCTAAACAGCCTCTGTGCACACGTGCAAGTACGCAAGCGCAATTGAGTCGAATGCGACATAGAGGATACCGCGAGCGTCGTCGTCGTCACCAACATCAGGTGGGTTGTATGTTTACGTTCTATCGCCTTTCCCACTGCATATCCCTTCTGTACTGATACTCTCCTTCTAAACAGACGTTTTGGACGGCCACAAAGTCAAGACGACGACCAACACTCTGCGACTCGCTGAGCAGCCTCTGTGCGCCCGTGGAAGTACGCAAGCGCAACGGACAATGTGACCGAGAGGATGACCGCGAGCGTCGTCGTTGGTGTCACCGATGTTAGGTGGGATGTATGTTTACTTTCTATCGCCTTTCTTACTGCATATTCCTGGGGTACTGATGCTCTACGTTCAATCAGACTATTTAGCCAACAATATACTCAAGACAATGACGAAGAGTATAACCGCGAGCGTCGTCGCCGGTGTCACCAACGTCAGGTGGGTTCTATCACCTTTCCCACTGCATATGCCTGGGGTACTGACATACTCCGTTTAATCAGACATTTTGGCCGACTACATATTCGAGACGATGACCGAGGAGATGAATGCGAGCGTCGTCGAGGAACACGTCGCAGCCCGTAAGGACGGCAATAAATATCTTATTTTTGTCATTTCGTGTAGCTGAAGGATGGACCGCGTCGGAGGGGTCAAGGTACGAGAGGATGACAACGAGCGTCACTGTCGGTGTCACCGACGTCAGGTGGGTTGTATGATTACTTTCTATTGCCTTTCCTCACTGAATACTCCGGTACTGATACTCTCCGTTCAATCAGACGTTTTTGGCGACCACATTTTTAATATGATGACCAACAGTCTGTGAATCTCTGAGCGACCTCTGTGCGCCCGTTCAAGTACGCAAGCGCAACTATATTCCTGTGGTACGGATACTCTCCTTTCAGTCAGACGCTTTGGCCGACCACATACTCAAGACGGTGACCACCACCGAGCAGCCTCTTTGCACCCGTGCAAGTAAGTAAGCGCAACGGACAATGTGACCGAGAGGACGACCGTGAACATAGTTGGAGATGTCACCGACGTCGGGTCGGTTGTATGTTTACTTTCTATCCTTTCTGTTTTGGCCGACAACATACTCAAGACGATGACCGAGAGGATGACCGCGAGCGTCGTCGTTGGCGTCACCGACATCAGGTGGGTCCTATGTTTACTTTCTACCGCCTGTCCCACTGCATGTACTGACACTCTCGTTTCAATCAGACGTTTTGGCGGACCACATACTCAAGACGATGACCAATACTCTGTGAATATCTGAGCAGCCTCTTTGCAACCGTGGAAGTACGCAAGTGCAACGGACTTTCTTGCCTCCCTCATGTCGTCTTCGTTTCGTTTAATGTTCGTGCGTCTCAGATTTTCACTTTGTGCTGACACGTCAACGCGATAGGTACTATGCGCTCTCTGCTGCGTGTGCATTATTCAAGCATGCTGAAAGCCGGTTGAATACTCGGTTCTCTGCTGGTTCACTACGCATACATTATGCGTCCGTCGAGGGTACGATGCTGATTGACCCTGAGACTGCGAAGAATCTCGAGCTCGTCAAAAATGTCATGCGCAAGAAATCGTCACATACGCTCTTTGGGTAACACGTTCTACAGGATGGTTTTTCACTGACTAGATATGTGATCTCAGAGTTCTCAATCACACATATACTGCGATGGCCGCGCGCTTATTGCGCGCCAACATCTTGGCACCGTTGACGGGTACCTAAATTCCCACTTGAGCTGCTGGGAACTACCAGCTGAACGATAGAAATGTAGGTATCGAGGCCATCAATGCACGTCTTGACGTCGTATCAGGTAATTCAGTGTTTCTGTATCTCGTTGTTCCATTCCTCATTCACCATGCAGAGCTAGTGCAGAACGAAGATCGGTTCTCTGAGATACGGAGTGCACTCAGGCATCTCAATAAGCTGGATTTCGACAAGTTGATATCATCGGTCAGGCGATTCAGTCCCCACTCCTGCAAATGGTAGTTTACGCCGCCATTTTATCAGATTGCAATGGTTGAAATTCGCCCGTTTAATTCTGTCAAGTCTGCGTCTGCTCGAGTTTCTCAGATGCTAGCCCTTCAAAATGTCATCCAGAACCTCCCTTTCCTTCAGAAGGCATTGGTGAATAGCGGATCGCAGCTCTTGCAAATTGTCCATGAGGTATGCAAAGGTAGTTGACACTCATAATGATCTTGCTTTTCACGAGATATTCAGATGATCTCGGACAACCGGCTTGCGCTGATCGGAGATCTTATTACAGACAATTTAAATGATGGAGTCGGTTCCAACAAGGTTGGGACTTACAATGGGTGCCTCCCCGTCTGTTGACTTTGTTGTTCCATTCAGGGTGGTCTCGCGGCTGTAAATGCTAGAGTATATGCGGTAAAGGTGAGATGAGCGCCGCTTAGGCTCAAGGAAACCAAGACATCTTCCTAGGCTAACCGTAACCGTCTCCTCGACGTGGCGCGCGAGACGTTCAAGGAGAATGTCGGCGATATATATCAGTTGAATTCCGCACTGTCAGAGCAGCACGGATTACCGATCACATTGGTGTACCAAGAAAGTGGCTTTGTATTTTCACTGAAGAAGGACGAGTTGGAAGGAGAGCCTCCCAAAGGCTTTCTCAACGTTGCCGCGCGAAAGGGTAGATGGATATTCTCAACCATGGAATTAGTACGTAAATTCAGGTCTTGCTTCCAAGATGACTCAAGGGCAAGCTTTTCTTAGAAGAAGTTGAACGCGCGGATGAAGGATGCGCTGGACGAAGTCTTAATCCTCAGTGACAAGTGAGTATTTGTCTGTTCAACCAACGTAACCGTACTGAATGGAACCATTAGAATTATCCAAGACTTGGTACTCGAAATATTGACACACTCTGGCGCTCTGTACACTGCTTCTGAGGCGGTATATATGTTTCCTTCGTTGGCTCAATAGACCTCTTACTTCGACAGGTTGCCTTGGTCGATCTACTTTGGTCGTTTGCACATGCTTCCATAAGTAAGCATTGACTTACAACCCACGAGTTTATGCTGATCATCGCGGTAGTGAGAAACTACGGTGATTTACGTGTGGTTGTTGGGGTGGCATAGTCTGATGGATTATACGGCCGTGTAGTCCGTCCAGAGTTTACAGGTACTCTCGCCGTCAAATCGGGTCGACACCCGATCCTTGAAACTGTTCATGCTGCGGGTACATTGGTTGCGAATGACATCTACTGTTGTGATGCATCTCACTTTCAAATCATCCAAGGCCCGAAGTGAGTGCATCCCTTCCCCTACAAGGGAATTATAACTCAGCGCTTTATCACTAGTATGTCTGGTATGCCGAATTATCAACGGGCTGGAATCCTACGTGTGTTTAGGGAAGAGTACATACCTTCGCCAGACTGGCCTCTTGGTCATCATGGCGATGTGTGGTTGCTTCGTCCCTGCCGATTATGCAAGTTTCCGGTGGGTCACCCAATTTAAATCCATGCGCGGTTTCCAATGCCATTCCATTCCTTCTGCACTTAGCATCCACGATTCCCTTTTGTCTCGTCTATCCAATGATGATGATATGGAGAAAAGCTTGAGCACGTTTGCGAACGAGATGACCTCCTCGGCGATGATATTAGGAAAGTGCTTTTCTTTCTCAAGAAATTACGCTCATCCCGCGAACAGGGCTGGCGACGCCTAAAGCACTTGTCTTGATGGATGAGTTGGGCCGCGGAACTTCCCCTCGCGAGGGTGTTGGAATTGCACATGCCATTGCGGAAGAAGTCATAGGGATCAAGGTGGGTGTTATATTGCCATTATACTCTGCTGACCCGTTCCGTTCAGTGCTTTGTATTATTTGCAACGTCCGTTCATCTTTCCGTTCAATATTCATTGCTATTTCACATTTTCCATAGCCATTTTCATGAGTTGTCGACAACGCTCTCCCGGCAACCTTCGGTAGTGAAGTAAGGGCTGATTTCCGATGCGAAGTTATTATTCAAGCAGCTGACATCCTTGAGTCTGCATTTATCTGTTCAGGTCGGTGACAACCGTATCTGCACAATATCGTTGCGACAGCCATTCTGCGTTAGCGCAAACGACAATCAACGTCTAGTATCGGCATGGTATTCAAATACAAGTTGGTGACGTCTGGAAATTTATCGATACATTGATCCACTTCCGTGTAGGATAATGGACGGTCTCCCCGAAGAATTGGGCCACTATGGTTCCGAGAGGATGACTGCGAGCGTAGTCGGAGATGCCACCGACGTCAGGTGGGTTCTCTGTTTACTTTCTGTCGCCTTTCCCACCGTATATTCCTGGGGTACTGATACTGTTCATTCAATCAGACGTTCTGGTCGAGTACATACTGAACAGTATGACCGCCATTCCTACAGCAGCGTAGACTTACGCAGAAGCACAAACGACCCCGTCCGCGACCAAAACCTCCACCTCAAACCTCCCCTCTTACCGGCCAACCAGGCACCTTCGTCTCTTTTGTTTCTACACTTGGATGGCGACACTCCTTTCCCCCACGCCACAATCATCGTCCGCCCCCACAGATGACCCAAATGCCACCAGTGCCGTTCCACCTGCCCGTCCCCGCCCCCGTCTTCGTCGCAAATCTTACCCCGAACGTGTCTCTAATGGCGGCCGGCTGAGCCTTCTCGAAGCCATGGACCATCTCTCCCAGGAAAGCTCCTCTTGCACCGTTTGTCGGCAATGTCCCAGACCAACAGTATAAATGGGCTTTCGGTGACCTCTGAAGGGAGCGGACAAACCTTGTTTTATGATACCGCTCAATCTGACGAGGTCAGATCTGGTCGGCGTATGTCTGGCTTGCGCACCAAGAGCTTGGAGGATATCTCTTCCTCGCTTAGCCTTACAGTTCACCACGACGGCGATGGCACCACAATAAAGGCAAAACGCAACGTGCGCACAGTGCGGATCTCAGATACGGTCGAGGTGTCGCCCGCACCGATGCATCGCCCACGGAAATTGACCAGACCACGTCGGGGATCAGTACAGGGCTCAGTATCCAAGCGGGGAGCAGTGAAGGATACAGAAGCACAGACACAGACACAGACCCACGACGGACCCGGTCACGGAGCCCCAATCTACAACGAGCCACGTCGAGCTGTGGAGGTTGCTGTCAATGCAAGGTTTTCTTTAGTCGCTGTCGGGACGAGCAGGTGTGTTGGTGTTACAAGACAATTTCATGGATCTTACATGTACCAATGTTCTCAGTGGATCCATCGAGTTTACCCCATTTCCATCCCCTGACACTCCTGCGCCGACACCCCAAATTATAGATATCCCGAATCTCCACAGTCGCCCCCGTGGACAAGTGTCTACGATGGAGTGGAGTTCGGATGGGTATGTACTAGCAGTAGGCTGGGTGCATGGCTGGGCAATCATTAGTGTCGGGGGACGATGTCTCGCCTCCGCGTTCGAAGTTGACGACGTTGACAATGAAAAATTCCAGGATGCATTCATGCATGGGATCAAGGATTTGGTGAGCCACCGACCCTTTATGAAGGTTTGTACGCATAGGACTGAAGACAAGGGGTTCAGTTTTGGGCGCCGGGCAATTTTGAGTTGGTAGTACTTGCTCAATCAAGTCCAAACAGTGAGCCCCCATTCTTCGTATTCGCTCGTACTTGAAGAGCAGGGATTTTGCAGAATGGGCTGAACAACTGTTTATCCTACCATTTGCAAAGAGTGCGACAACATGCCAACATTCTCCAGTCCGTGAACTTTGCCCTACTGTAGATTAGTGCATTGACTGTCACCAGGACAATACTCGTTACGCCTTCCTTCAAATGGACGATCGGGCACTCATATACCGTGGGGCAGACCAACCAGATATGAGCATCATAAATCCAGAGTCTGACGTCTGGCAGCATATAAAGGCAAGACGGCTCGGTTGTTTTCTTTGACCAGCCTTTTTGAAACTTATATTATGCGTTATTTTCAGATTCCTCGACCGTATCTGGCATCAAATTGGCCTATCAGGTACCCCATACTTTGTTGGCGTCTCTCCAGGTCGACGGGATTGAGCTCTGCGGAGGAAACGCGGCTTCGGTGGACGGGGAGCCCTGTAGTTGACTCTTGAAGCATTCGCTTCTTCCGTCCCGTCTTTATTCAATGACTATTGCTTCCTCGTCATCACTTTCCGGGGCTTTTCGCTTCCCTTTGCTATCTCCGCTCGACCCAAAAGCTCTCTGGCCCAGTTCGAGCTTTTGATTGGGTGGGGGAACGGCGTGAACAAACAAGCAGGAAAGACGGAAACGAGACAGCCTTACTTTGTCGCGGTTGGCTGTCTTGGACACCTGGGTGGGTCTGAGGATGAGCATCAGGTCCGTGCGGATTCTTCCCTGGTCATGCTTATCGGAGGAGTGTTGACGTTTTGCACAGATACGTCTCTACTCCAGGGACTTGGAGCTGAGCAATCAGAATGTTCTCCATCGAGAAGTCATCGCTACCCCCGTCATTACTTTATCTATCGTGGATAATTCACTCCTGGTCTACACTGTGGACAATATGCTGAGCCATTACTTGATCATTCCGACCACGGAGTCGATCAGGTTGCACTTGTGTGGAAGCATCACTTTCAATGGAATCATTGCTGTGCCTTCCACGGTCAGAGTGTTGAGCTGGATGATTCCTAATGCTCAGAAACGTAAGTCATTCCAATTCATAGGAAAGTACGCTCGTTGAAATAGCACAGAACTCGGGGATCCTGTTGACGATCTCGCGGTTGCCACTGTCCTCATGATCATTGGTGGACAGCTGGTGTTGCTTCGACCCAGAAAGGTATGTTGTTCCACCACCCCTTTCCTTTAAATTGCTCTAATTGAAGTGCAGTCCGGCAGTCAGGAAGTCAAATACGACATGCAGATTTTTGCAGACCGCATCGAGTTTTGTTGGATACACCTTCGCGGCATCGGGACATTGGAGAACTCCCTCTGGGGATACGACGGACAGGGTATACGGGTCTGGCTGAATGCCCTTGCTATTGAGCCCCATTCGTCTCCCGATGAAGCATCCCAGAGCGTAAAGGAGAGTGTCAACATTCCATTGCCATTTTACCCTCTGTGTGAGTTCGTTCATCTAGTTCTTCTCGGCCATGTTGACGGTACCTCGTAGCTGCACTCATGGACAAGGGAATCATCATCGGCGCAGATCACGAGTTGGTCACTCGGAAGAGCTTGCCATTTGTGATGTTCAGACACGCGACCAGCGTACGTTGTTACCTTGGTCAAAATTTCGGTGGCTAAGGGTAGTGTCTTTCTAGTCTCACTTATTCCTCCATCACGTATTGCGACATTACTTGGAATCAGGACAAATACGAGAGGCTGTCCAACTCGCTATCAGCTACCAGCACCTCGTGTTTTTCGCCCATTGTCTCGAGATCCTTCTCCACACCGCGGTGGAGTCGGAGGTCGAAGACGACGAGAGTGGTACATCGAACGCAGCTTCCGGAACATTGCCCGCCGTCATCGAATTCCTCGATCACTTTGATGTTGCACTAGACGTCGTGGTCGGTTGCGCTCGAAAAACGGAAGTCACGCGATGGAGGCGACTCTTTGACATTGTCGGCAACCCGAAATTTTTGTTCGAGGTGCGTTCTCGCTTGTTGCACCGTGTTATCCGTACCGAACGCGTCACACTCCGTCGATTAGCTATGCCTCGACTCTGGTCGGCTCAAGACGGCGGCATCGTACTTGCTCGTGCTGCATCATCTCGAACAACGAGAGGAAAACAACAAGGACGCCGTTCGATTGTTGCAGAGTGCGATGGACGCCAAGGATTGGCAGCTCTGTCGCGAAATTTTGCGTTTCTTGCACTCGATCGACGATACGGGGATTGCGCTCAGACATGCGTTGACGCAGACGAACATGGTTGAGGATTCGGATGTAGATTCACTGGCAGAGCTTTCGGTGTCGGAGTCGAATGAGTCCGACTCAGGTCGCGGTAACATTGTCATCGTGTAACGGTATGTAGCATGACAGAAAGCGGACGCCACTTTGGTTTCCAACCTAGTCAGATGATCTTCAAACTAACACTAGTACTCTCCTCAACGCTGAAAATCTGCACAGCCGGCTCTCTGAGGTCTAACGTAAGTCCGGAAAGGCATCCGTTTTCGAACCGAGTCGGGCCGTGGCAGCCGCACAAAGTTCTCAGGCCCGCATCCGTCGGAGTCAATCTTCATCCGATCAGGCCGTCACTCTGACCGGTGACCCGGCGCTCCTAACACATCATACTAAACGCTCGATTGCTACAGCCAGATGGTGGCAGTAACGGCAAGGAGACTTGTTCGCACCGTACTTTCCCTTAACCGCAACCTACAGACCTCAAGCGCGACAAGCGTCAATGCTCCGAAAGCGCCGGTATCTATATCGTACCCCACTCTCATATCGTCGCCGGGGTCACTAGAGGGCTCCATCGGTGAGAGACTCCTCTGTACCGACGTTATTTTTGGACTCACCTTCGATCTCTCCAGAGCAGGCTTTTGGGTCTCATCCGCAGGCGCTGGGCATCATCATCGTCAAGGATTTACCGGCCGTCTACCAGACGTACCGAGAGTCCCTGCTCAAGCATGCGTACAAATTTGCTCACCTTCCAGAGGAGATTAAAGAACGCTACACCGATCCCGTGAGTTCGTATAGGTATGTCAAGGCAGCGCGCGCACGATCAACGGAGGCTGATCGTTCAAGCAAATAGTTTTGGATGGTCGCATGGCAAGGTAAGAACGTCTGAACTGGATCACGATCGCCGTACTAATAACGAGCTCTAGGAAATCATGAATGGAAAACCAGGTAACCTGCCGATTCTGGTCCGCGTTTGACGGTCTATTTGACTGTTTGTCAAGATACGCTGAAAGGATCGTACTATGCAAACCCCATCGTCGACGTCCCTGATGTCTCTCCCGAGCTCCGAGAGCAGTATCGAGAGTATTATCGCAGCAACATATGTATGTTCACCAACGTGGCTACTCTGTACAGTCTTATCAATGTGCTGCAGGGCCAAAACCCGATGAAAAGGACATCGAAGGTTTCGAGGAAGCGTTCAAGGACCTAGGAAAGTACGAAATTTCTTTTGATTTTCCAAGATTGGATCATATATCGAGACTTTACTTAGATTTGTGTTTAAAGTCGGTTGCGACTTGGCCGCGGCTTGCCAGCCTTTCGGTTCGGTTTCTCTCGTGCACTGAGCGCTGCGCACATCTGACGTCCTTCATTGTAGTCTCGAAGCATCTTACAGACATGTCAATATCTTTACCGGACCTCATCGGGACCTCTCAGACCACGAAGGCCAGATTGCTTCATTATTTTCCCCAAAAGCAAGAAATCGGTAGAGTACCTGCCGAGGACGGCGAGCCTATCGACAGTTGGTGTGGATTTCACCTTGACAACTCCCTCTTGACTGGACTCTGCTCTGTAAGTCGAGTTTGTTGTACCGTCAATGGTGCCAACTTGACGCGTTGATCAACGTTCACAGGCCATGTTCCTGCGCGAGGAGGCCGATGGAGAACCTACTTTGGTTTCTTCCCCTTCCCCTTCGTCTGGCCTTTATATACGGACGAGAGGTGGAGAGCTGATCAAGGTATCTATACCTCCAGACTGTCTGGCATTCCAGACCGGCGAATGCCTTGAACTTGTGACGGGAAACCGACTCATGGCGACGCCCCACTGCGTTCATATCGGAAAGGGAGAGGACAAAGTATCGAGAGAAACCTTTGCGCTCTTCATGCAACCCAACACCGAACAGAAAGTGTCTGCTGCGGAGACCTTTGGTCAATTCAGCAAGAGAATATTTGCATCACACTACCAGGATCATAACTCTATGTGAATTACGTGTCTATGGTTGTAGGAACACAAATGTAATGACAGGAGTCACATTAAGTAGAGCAGGGGAGAAAAGGAACAGCGAGAATCAACTGGAGCATTCAGGGCTGCGCGGAGGAAGCAGAGCTGGAACGACGGTGGGCGGAGTGCGCAAGAGAGTCGGGCAGGACGGACATTACTGCAGCAGCAAGACTATTTCGTTTCAACGTCGCCGAGCGGTCCATCTTATCGCTGCTTTTCCGCGACGAAGAAGAGGATCGTTGGTCTTCTGCATTGCAGATGAAACTCCAATCATCACTACCCTGCTGTGACCCCACTGAGTTGTATCGGGACCGAGAGCTTGACTCCAGAGTCGAAGTAGAGGCTTCCGATTCCTCGTTCGCAACACTACCCCCCTCCATCAGGTCCGTAGTTCCGTCTGAGGGTCGTCTAATCAAGAAATCGGCGTAGGCAAGGTTACGATATATGGCCTCGATTGCAGTAGCAACACCGGTTTCCTGCAAAACTTCAGTAAGCGAGCTTCAATGAATGCTACATCAAGGCTACTCACCGATCGAATTCGCTCCCCGACTAGCTTCGCACGCTCGATCTGCTTCTGGTCTGTGGTCGCCAAAGTCAAGGCTTGACTCAAACCGTCGACAGTAAGCTTTCGAACGCCAGCGCCGATTCCGAGTGCCTCGACGCGATCAGCCCAAAAATATTGATCACCAAAGAACGGCTTGATGATTGTAGGAATTCCGGCTGCAAAAGTGTCAGTCTCAAATTACGCGAGGCAATAGTGGGCTTGGAGCGAACCTCGTAAGCTCGCCCCTGTTGTTCCGGCACCGCCATGATGGCAAGCAGCGTCGATGCGTCTGAACAACCAGTCGTGTGGAATCGACGAGATGCTATATATCTGCTTGGGGAGCGGTTCCTCGGGTTGGGGTGATTCTGCTTGCGTGTACAGACGACTTGACCAGCCCTTGGAAAGGATGGCGTAAACCCCACTTTGCACAACCGCATCCACGACACAACGAGTCATTCCTATGGGGTCTGGAACCACGATGCTGCCGAAACCTATATAAACTATCTTTTTGCCTGTTTGACGAGCAGAATCAATGAATTGCAGGAGGTCCGGGGGAGGAGTCCATTTCGAATCACTTTCATCGAGGAACCAATAACCTAATTCTGCATAAGAGAAGATTGCAGTGGATGGACAGACAAGTTACCAGTGACTTGAATCCATTCAGGCCAATCCAAGGGAGGGGGAACAATCGTAGGGCTGAAATTATACAGAAAGGGAATCTTGTGGGGCTCCATACGGTCCAGGCTTGTGGTGTCCAGGTGTAGTACATTGCGACGCCAGTGGTTGACCTGCCCAGCCATTGCGCGCCAAAATACTTGGTCAAACATGACGTACGTCTAGTATGGGTTCCTCAGTGACAAGTGCGGAGTAGGAGTACTAGTCCTCGTACCATGTAATTATAACTACCGCCCATCTAACGAGTTGTTAGAATATCAAGTATTTCCGCATAGAGAAAGCCATGCCTTGTGCTCTGGTACCGCGAAAGCGTGCGGGTACACCCTGGTTTTGATTCAAGATCGAGCGTGACTCAGAATGAGCACATTTACTCACCTCGTCCTCGTCCATGTCATTGCAAATGCTCTGAAATAGGGGATCTTCAGGGCTTCAGCAATATGGTACCCTCCCATTGCGCTAGGACTCTCCACCAGAACATCGGTTCCTTGACAGGCTTCCCAGGACGTTTTGAGTAAATCGTCAAACCACGTGTGGAACTAAATCTCGTGTTGAGCTCAGAGATGACAAAAGAGTGTAGCGTACTTACCTTGCTCAATTGTTTCAAAAACGAAACCGTGAATGTACCATGATCAACGCAGAGGCGCATCAACTCTGCAGGGTCACCACCGACATAACCGAAGTCAATTCCATGCTTCAATAATCATCAGACAATGTAAAGCACGAAATGTGTGTCCTCACTGATTCAATCCACGGCTGGAACTCTCCGTGGGTCGCAATCTTCACCCGATGCCCATCCGCCATAAGCCCTTTCGCAAGCGCAATGTAAGGCTGAACGTCCCCTCTTGAGCCGATAGTTAGGAGTGTAAAGCGCAAGGACTCTTTGGGCTTGAAATCCAAGAAAGTCGAGGAAGCTGATTCCGACATCGTGTCAGAGGATGGAGCAGGATCGTCTGCGCTGCCGAGTGAGTGCCGTGGTTCAAACTCCTCCAAGATAAGCGCATCCCTCGTCCCCTGACTTAATGCTGTGGCCTCGTTCGGATTCGGCCGCTTCCTGACGATTTCCATTTGGCGTTCCAAAATAGACACGAAAGCACGCCGCCTATCTTCGAAGTTAAATTCGAGGAAAAGTTCTTCGTGGCCTTTAATCATGACGACAAGGCCATGGTGACCGAAGCCAGTAGCTCTGGTCATCTCCAAAGACAGAATGTCATGGATGGGTAATATCATCTGTGCAATGAATATCATCAGCAAACTTTCATATATGATGCGGAAGAGCATACTCTAGTCTTCGTGCTTAAAGGGCCTGTGGATTTGAAACAGAGGTAATTCGAAGAAACATATAACCGTCCAAAAATAGGTAAAAGTCGCAATATATAACCTGGAAAGTCTGTGGGTACTATTAGAGTCTTGTTCCAATATGGGATGATCCACCTACACCCAAACAACGTTTCCCTGTCGTTGAAGGCGAAATAAGCCTTGAATTTGTCTGTCATCTCTTGATCGACGGTTGCTTCGGACGTCTCAAGTACACTATAGCCGAGCTCGCTGGAAGCTCCGGATCCTTGCCCGGGGTTCGAAGATTCATAAACCTCGTGCACACGACCATCTCCTGACGACTCAGGAAACGGAGAGGATATGGCGTTGCCCGAGGATACGAGGCTCGCACCCCTACGGGGAACTTTCAGCCACGACGGTACTCCAACGTTCCAAGGTGCACTTGCTCCAAGTCCCTTGCTCGAGGACGATGTCGGGTTCACGTCTCCTGTAGAGGTTGACGGCGGATAAGTATGAATCCGCAACGAAGAATCGGTTGGTAGTTCACTTGGAGATGAAGCGATAATATTACCAGAGCCTGGATTCAACGGTGAGGGTGAAGAGGTCAAAGGCACGAACGATGCCCCGCCCCGCTTTGATATGTGGGTAAAATCCTCAGAGCCCTCTACAGAGCGTTGCTGACCGCCATACATCCGCGTCAAGGTAGACGGAAGTGATTCCTGAAGGGGTCGAAGCAAAAAGGATAATCGGAACGACGAATTAGCCTTCGGGTCTGGTGAAGGGAGGCTCTTAGCGCGATCCATGCCGTGTAAAGTATGACGGGTGGGCGTGGTATCCAGTAGGGCATGCGGGGAGCTAGCGGGAGACGATCTATTAGTACGCACAGCCTCTCGGATGTGTTCCAAGGCATCGTGTATGTCCTGAAAATAAGCAAAAAGGTACGAGTCGACCGAATGATGTTCTTCCCTCTCGAACACTTTAACTTCGATCGTCTCGCTGAACTCGATGGCAGATGACTTCTCCACATCAAGAATCGCGGAATATGGTATGGCAATCTGAAAGAATGAGAAATGGATACTGCTTACTCGTGCAACGACTTACCTTTACTGTATCCCCCCTATTCTGTGCTTTGAATATGACCTTGCATATGGCTTTGACCCATTCTTTTCTGCTTGGGATAGAGTCCGCAGCCAACAGCAGAGTCTTTTGAGTGGTACGCAGCCGAATCTCCCTTTCACCCGAAGGTTCACAAGAAATTGCATAACGCAGGTCAACAATCCCGTTGAGGAAATAAGGGTCCTGAGTCATATCAGCAAATGTGGCAAACACAAGTATATGTGTTACCGATGAAGATTGATACCAGGAAAGTGTATCGTTCCTAAGGACAAACCAGTGTTTAATCCAGCGCTTTGTTCGGGTAGCCCGCTTGCTAAGAGCGCCGGACTTGAGAATTTGATTCTGGATCTGCGTAAGCATGTTATTCTCTAGGAGCTATTGAATGCATACCTCTCTACTCGGCATATGAGCAAAGAAACATAAGTGGGAGTTTGTGAGATACATGTAGCCCTGTAACACTGGACCTGGCTGAAAACCTCAGAGAATCGACTTGATGGATAGGACTTACAAACAGAGCGCAAGAGCCAACACGGCAATTCTGACTTGTGTTAAAACTTGGAACACAAGCAAATGAAACCTCATACCTGTCAAAACCTCGTTGATTGCTTCCAGATTGAATATTTCTTTCAACTTTTCCGCCAAATGAGTCCTTCGAATGACCTTGATCGTTGCCATACTGCTAGTGCGACTGGGAACCCTCCGTCTGATTGCTGGCCCAAGTTGTACAGCCGAAGGTGATACGTGCGCCGGCTGTGAGTATTCTCGAGGGCTGGGAGGACGTGGTGTCGCCACTTCAAAGTCATCAACATCGTCGTCAGAAGTTGAGTTTGCATGAAGCTCCGCGTGGGGTGAGTTATCCACTGCCTTCTGCGCAGGAGATGTCTTGTCTGGCAGCAAAACAGAGTGCGAGGTTTCCTTCCGTCTCGAGCGGGCAACAGTGCGATATATTGCGTGTATAGAAGAGGCCATGTGTGCCCCCGTCGGCTCCTCGTCACTATCAGATTCTATCTGGGAATCGTTTCGAGTCATCGATTCGCCCACGTCATCTGGGTCTTGTACCCAAGGAAGAGCTTGAAGAGCCTGGATGAGGGTCTGTGTACCTGCACGCATCTGCATTTCGGCAAAGTGCTTGATTAAGAAGACGGGGAGAACAAGGATATATGAACACACGCACGGAACCGAGATCCCGAAAAGACTGCATCAAGGCCCGTGTGGGTGCAAGCGTTGGCGATGGGGGCGTAATGAAAGGCGAGTCATCGTTCGGGGCAGCATCCTGTGGGGGATCCGCAGTTTGTGATCCATCAGAGTGGGAACCTTGAACGGGTATAAGTCAACGACTCAGTGAGAACGTCAGACTCATCGCTACCTGGGCCCTGATCCCGCGAGGCCCGTGCTTTATCCTTGCGCTTCAGGCTGAGTAGGCGTTTGGAGTCGGATGTTACTGTTGGCGAACGAGGGATAGCGAGGCTCTTTCCAAGGTCCATCGTTTCCTTATGTTCCTGAGGAAAGATGCGGAGTGTCGTCGTGGCTGTGAACAAAGACTTGAGAGACACAAGTATACGCTAAGTACTTGCTCAGACAGTTGAATGAAGGTGTTGGACAACAATCAAAAGTTTTATTCTCTACATGTTCTAAACTCGGACACCCAAGCAGCTCCAGCAAACACCTCGGCAGTAGTCGGAGCTTGAAACGACCCTCATTCGGCTCTGCCCAAGGGTGCCGTAAACCTTCTGACTCCATGTCCTCGAGGCTGCTGCGTTTCAAACACCCATCTTAGCGTCGCACTTCCGTCTCCTCATCTATTCGTCCTGGTTCCATGTTATTGACATGAAGGGGGAATATTGCATCCTAGGCGCTTCCTTTTTCTCGTATGTCGTTCAAACCCGTGTCCTTGCATGTCTAACCGTCGTTCAGTTTCACAGCACTGTTGTTGTTGATCTTTGTCCATGTAGGTCCCAGAGCACATATCAATCGTACATCTTATCGACCGTTAATAGGTGGGGCAAATTAACACATCCACTGTTCCTCATGGAATCTCCATGGTAATCTTTCAGTCCCACTCTCTAACCTCATCCGGTCTGACTACCTGACCAGGCTACCATAAATGTTTCGAACTACGGGTAAGTCTTTCTTGTACTTACAACATCGTCCGAGCCTCAACGAAGATAAAGCCAAGCACTATCCAATGCATTCAATGACCCCATCCAGGGACTATATACGAACAATGCCTCAGCTCCCTTGGGACAAGGGGCTGGAGTCCGGCAGCAGTACGAGTTCGGGCTCTATTCTTACTGCGCCTACGTCAACGCCTCCGCTGGGCAATGCTCGAATCACACCACTGCCGCCAGATTCCAGCCATACACAATCATAACATCCGACATGCTCACCAACTATTCACAATTGACCACCTACATCTTTGCTGATACAAATTTCATCAATTCCTCATACTTGGGTACTAATTCTCATGTTGCATACTACTTCCTGCTGCTCGGCACTTTATTCACAGCGCTCTCGTTGTTCACGTGAGTTTCACTCTATACCTCAAATCGTATTGTCTGTTGAAATCTCTCGCAGCGGGGTCCTTCGGAAAACTGTCCTGTTCTTCTTCTCAGCCACCGCGTCTGTTCTTTCTGCACTATTCATCCTGATTGGAGTAGCCATTTGGACCGCGATCGTTCAGAAGGCTGAAAGTGTTAACACGATGCAGCTTGCCCAAGGCATAGTGTCTGGCATCAATGTATCGTATGGGAATGGAATATACCTCGGCTGGACAGCGTTTGCCTGCTTGTTTGCAGCCACCGTCCCCTACATGATTAGGTGTGTGTTTTCCTCTCATATCTGGGAGGTTGACTCAATGATTTGTCTGAGTAGCTGTTGCACTTTCCGTGGATGAACAGAATGTTGATCATTCGACTACAAAACTGATGGACTTGACGACTCATATCACGACCCGTGAGGATCTAGTTCACACCATACCAGGTACTTTACTAGATAGCGCACACGGACGGAATACTTGATTTATTGTTATCTCTAAGCACATTTAGTTCCTGTGCGGTTCAAGAAAGTTCGAACAAAGGCAACGCTTGGATCACTCAGAATGATTGCATGCTCGCGATATCGAAAACAGCTTCAAAGTTGTTGCTGAAAAAATGATGGGTCAAAAACTCTAGCCCACCGCGAGGGTCGAACTCGCAGCCTTCAGATCGCCTAGTCATAAGAGTCTGACGCTCTATCCGATTGAGCTAGGCGGGCGATGTTGATGTTGTGCAGTGAAGAAACATAGCACGGGTCGGGATATGTCCCTCACAGATCCGCGGGGTGGTACCAATCCGAACATGACGACAGTTTCGATGGGCGCAAAGGTGTGGAATGTGTGGTGCTTCCCGGCAAATATACGATCACGTTCAGATGGTACATACGGCGGGATGCAGCCATCCGTCACAGCCCTAATAAAGAAAGCCACAGCCTTCGACGTATGGGCCGTAGCACGATCAATTATTGAACATGCACGCATCCAGGGTCCTGAACCCCGAGTAGACGACATAAGGATGCAACCACCGACGAGGATGTGGCTGAGGTCCAGTCATAGCTTGTGTGATGACGGTACTAAAACAGTAAGCCGATGTGAGAGAATTTCCTGCTAGAGCTTAACACCGTGTTCATGTTGCTAAGCGGTGGCCGGAAAGGGAAAAAAAAAAAGTTTAAACTCTCAGAAGATGTGCTGTGCATTCGAAGTGTGTACTGCGGAGAAACATATCCTGATTCCCATGCATGATGGGCTGCGCACTTCTACCAATGTTTGCAGAGACTTTGCGCTGAACCCGCCGGAAAAGAGTCGGAGTGGACAAAAGGTGAACGCACCCTGGGCCATAAGGACTCCACACTGCCATCGGTAAGTTCCCACCGTTTACGATGAAACGCTGACGGCCGCCCTCCGATCAAAAAGGAGGTAGGTGATCGGTGGCAGCTATGGACCGCGTTCGCATTGACATGAGAGGGGAGTAAGCAGCACGGATTCGGAATGTACGATGGGGAAGTACCAGCTCGCGAGAAGGAGGTTGGGTGAGGGATAACTTTGGGCCGCTGACGTGATGATGATTAGTATGGTTGCGACCGTCGGCTTCCCGACGGAGAGAGGCAGGGTGGGAATTTCTGCTGATGTAATAGTGGATATATACGATGTGGTTGCGTGTTCCGCAGCAGCCAATTCGCCTCCCCCCCTCGATTCTAGTCCCTTAACTTCGATCCAAGTCAAAAAGGAGTCATACCAGAACACCCCCTCCGCAGCACAACACCTAGTCATGTCTGATCCTCTGAACGACACCTTTTATTCCGCCGTTGATACATACGGCTCAGACTACGCCAAGCAGCAACAAGGCCTCGACTTTGTTTCATTTCACTCGCCATCTGACATCCTCGCCCCCCACCCCGATCTCTTTGAACTCGAATTGGACACTAGCCTCGCGGCCTTCAACGAAGTCCAGCTTCAGCTCCTCACCGTAGATTCCAATGACGCCTACTCCTTTTTGAGATCCGATACCCCAACGTGTGGTCCTCCCTCTACCATTACCGTCTCCTCCGAGAGTGCATACGAGACACATTCTACTCGCTCCGAGTCCTTTTATAATTTCTCCGACTCTTCCTATCCTCCAACAGACTGCTCATTCCCCCTCGACCTTGAAATGGACTTCCAAAGAACTCGTATAGGTAGTGGCTGCTCCGACTACGGCGGTAGCGCTGTGCAAGGGAGCAACAACCTGCCTATCACTGTGGATCCCAGCACTTTTGGCTCTCTACCTCTCAGCCCGCGCAATACTTCTGCTGCGCCACCTGTGGAATCCACCTTCAAACGTACAAGTTATTCAGACTACGGTGGCACACGCATCCCTGCCGTTCCCAAGTCTACAACCGCAGACTTCTATGGTCTCAGTTTCATCGCTACTGAGACCATATCTCCGTCCAACATGAGCCAATTGACATCCACGCCATCTCCCGTGCTGCAAGCCAGGTCAGCCCGTGGTGTGGAAGATCAGTCAAAGGAGGATCCTCGCAAGAAATACCAATGTTCAACTTGTCCGCGAGGTTCGTTTGCATTCATTGATACCATTTGTCTTCTTTGCTCACGACTACTCTGTAGCCTTTGCTCGAGCTTACAATCTGAAAACTCACATGGCAACACATGACCCCAATCGACTCAAACCTCACGTTTGCCCCCATCGCTCTTGCGGGCGCTCGTTCAGTCGCAAACATGATCTTGGTCGTCACTTGGTCAGCATTCACCGTGACGAGTCTGTATCTTCTACTCCTTCAGTGACCAGCAAGGCTATCGGCGTTGATGGCGGTCGGAGAGGCTGGTGCGACAAGTGTGGCAAAGGTTGGGTTGGAATGAATGCTCACTGCAACTGTGCCGATATCAAGTGAGATTTTCTGCACATTTGTGGCTCCTATACGTGAGTTCTTCATGTCTTGCTGGTGTGACCATGTTCCTCACCTATTTTCAGATTGGGCGAATGGCTTCGCCAATCGCTCCATTGCAGTTGATGATTGACTCGTCTATTGCTTGCCAAGACGACGGATCATCATCCTACGCGAACTGTCGATGTATCACGCATCGTATGGTTCGTACTGCATCGCGAACGTAGTAACGAGCGTATCTCGAACTCCATGCCTGCGTACATTGCCTTGACGAGGATTTTCAGGCAGTATGTTTATTCGAGAATACCCTCATTTTTCTCACTTTTGCTATTCTTTGTTCATCTCATTATTGTCTTTGTGGACTGTTACGTTAGTACTTTTGAGCTATGTTAAACGTGCTGGATTATACGTCTAAATATAATTGGTCTTTGACGGGAACAAAAACAGTTTGAATTGTACCGTCGGGAGTTGCAGGTTGCATTCATACTCCGCCGGGTCAAATGCTATGGTGACTGGTGACCGCTCTCATCGTAGTCTTTATGCCCGTCACTATGTAACAAAGTGCCATTACTACCTGGAAAGCTGCTATCCTTGACTGTCATAACAGCCAACCCAGTCGATTTCGATATTCTGTCAATAGGGGCTATTTGCCTGATTATGTAAGAGATTGACATCCAAAACAGGAAAGGAGAGGATGAATACTGTCGTCACCACTGACGCAATTGAACACACCGTGAATTAGGGGCTACGCGACTATATAAACTAAAGGTCATCTCATTTTTCTTTCCTGCCCGCCATGTCTTCTCTCTTCGAGTCTGCAAAAAAAGCTGTATACGCTGTGGCTTCAACGGACAAGGTAGTCGATCTACAGCGTGACATCCAAGAACCGCGCCCCGGCAAGGATTTGACTACAGATCATGGAGTCAAAGTATCCGACACGGACAATTGGTGCGTAACATACGAGCCGATTTCCGGGTGTTGGCCAACTCGCGTTCATCAGGCTCAAAGTGATCGGTGGTAACGGTGAACACAACGGTCCTATGCTGCTCGAGGATCAGATTTCCCGAGAGAAAATCCATCGTTTTGACCACGAGCGCATCCCTGAGCGTGTCGTGCATGCTCGTGGTGCTGCCGCTCATGGATATTTCAAAGTCAAGGACGACCGCGCTTCAAAGTACACGCACGCACCGGTGTTGACCGACTCTTCGCGCACAACACCCGTGTTCGTTCGGTTTAGCACGGTCCAGGGTGGCAGGGGAAGTGCTGTGCGTATGTTGCTATTTGTTTGCTTACGCTCACCCCTGTCTGTGTGCAGGATACGGTCCGCGACGTCCGAGGGTTTGCGGTCAAATTCTACACGCAGGAGGGTAATTGGGACATCGTCGGCAATGACATGCCTGTCTTTTTCATTCAGGATGCCGTCAAGTTTCCCGATTTTGTCCACGCCGTGAAGCCCGAGCCGCACAACGAAGTTCCAACTGGCCAGAGTGCGCACAACAATTTCTGGGACTTTGTTGGTCTTCAACCCGAGTGTAAGTCATGCATATATGCCACGCTTCATCCTACCCATACATTATCAGCGGCCCATATGGTAATGTGGGTTATGTCCGACCGCGGCATTCCCCGGTCCTTCCGCATGATGCAAGGCTTCGGCGTCAACACGTACACCCTTCTGAACGACAAGGGCGAACGTCACTTTGTCAAGTTTCACTTCATCCCGGAACTTGGAGTTCACAGCCTTCTCTGGGACGAAGCCCTCAAGATCTCGGGGCAGGATCCAGACTTCCACCGCAAAGACTTGAGTGAGGCTATCGAAAATGGAGCCTATCCCAGATGGAAGTTTGCTATTCAGACTATCCCCCAGGCTCGCGAACATGAATTCGACTTTGACATTTTGGATGCAACGAAGGTGTGGCCGGAGGAATTAGTGCCCCTCGAAGAGATTGGAGAACTGGTTTTGAACCGTGTCGTCGATGAGTTCTTCACGGAAACGGAACAAGTTGCCTTCTGTACCAGCCACGTCGTTCCGGGAATTGGTTTCAGCGACGACCCATTACTGCAAGGTCGCAACTTCTCGTACTTTGACACGCAAATCACTCGACTCGGGATCAATTTCCAGGAGGTATGTCGTTGCCACAATCATAGCATTGGCGATACTTACCGATTGTTAGCTGCCTATCAATCGTCCGGTTTGCCCAGTAATGAACCATAACCGAGATGGCCAAGCCCGTCATCGGATCGTGAAGAGCACCGTCAATTACTGGCCTAACCGCAAGGGCATTGGTCAACCCGCCCCTACAGAGGAAGGTTATGTCGAGTAAGCATCCACAGGTAAATTACCGGCGAATTACTTACATCGTTGCAGTTATGCGGAACGTATCGAGGGGATTAAGAAACGCGCGCGAGGGGAAAAATTTCAAGAGCACTACATCCATGCGCAGCTCTTTTTCAATTCTCTCGCCCCTTATGAGAAGATCCATCTCGCGAACGCCATTTCCTTTGAGCTGAGTCACTGCGAGGATCCCGTCGTTTACAAGTCATACATAAACGTGCTCAACAACATCGATCTTGAGCTGGCGAAGTCCGTGGCTGCGAACGTGGGCGGCGATGTTCCCACTCAACCCAGCCGCAAGAATCATGGAAAGAAGAGCAGGGGCTTGTCGCAGAGAGACTACGTGCCGAAGGAACCGACGATTCTCTCACGTCGTATTGCCATCCTGATCGCCGATGGCTTCAACGAGGTCGAGATGCAAGCTGTTCGCACAGCCTTGACAGGCTTGAAGGCCATATGTTATGTCATCGGGCCGCGACGCGGGCATATCCAACCAATGGCTAGCCAAGCGATCGGATCCGGAGTCTTTGCAGACCACCACTTTGACGGGCAGCGGTCAACGTTGTTCGACGCTGTCTACATTCCATCTGGGGCCGAACATGTCAAGGCACTTGCAAGCAATGGTCGCGTGATACACTGGGTCAGGGAGGCGTTTGGACACTGCAAGTCCATCGCTGCTGTGGGCGAAGGTATGGACGGTTGTCAATCAGGCGAACAACGTAGCTGACCTGCACGTTTTAGCTGTAGCGTTTTTGCGCGACGATGTCAAGCTGCCCAGTGTTGATCTCTTTGCTCCCGGTGGGCGAGATGACGAAGTGGTGTCGTCTTATGGCATTGTCTCCACGGGACGATACAGCGTCCCTTCGATGGCTTCTGATCTGCCCAAGCTGAACAAAGATTCAAAGGGTTTCGTTTCCAACTTTGCATATCAAGTCAGCCAACATCGTTGCTACGAGCGGGAGACGGATGGTCTCACAAACAAGGTTGCGTTCTGATTGGAGGCTCGAGACATTTTCTGCGAAAATGGTCGTTTGAAATTGTGTACGATTAGTGCCAGTGTCCATGTCGCCACAGCGGGTGTTTTACATCATGTATGTATACATTGTTGTTGTTATGCCCAGAATCTACCTAGATGAACCCATCGTCGAAATGCCATAAATGTTGGCGATCAAGATGATCAACCAAATGGCGTAGGACACGATTGATACGAAGCGACAGTTGCTGAAATCAATGGTGTCAACGCGCCCTTTTGCGTCGAGAGCCTCCAAGGGCTTAGAGTCGATCGTAACACTTTTGATGTCTTTGACCAAGCTCTCGGACAGCGCTGACGGTGTGGCGGTCGGTGTCTGTAGACACACAGCATCGCTAGAGCCGATGGTCTGCGTTTGATCTGTCGAATCATTCATCTCTAGGGTTTCTTCTGGGACATCGACGGACATGACGGTTTTGGAGGAAGTGAGGTATATGAGCGGAAACATGACGAACGGCAAGATGATCGATAATGCAACTTGCGATGCGACGAGGAGGGTGCCAAGGCCAGACCGGCCGAACGCCATAGCGACGATCATGGAGGGTATCAGGCTAAGGAATCGCGTCACGAGCCTACGAAGGAACGGCTGTCCGGTTTGACAGGAATGAACGTGACGGGCATAAGTGCCAGACCATGACGCTTTCGCGAGCAATTACTTACAGAGATGCTCCATTGGAGGAACCCTTCGGAAACGACCTGGCCGGCCAATGTGGCCGTGATGGAGGCCGCCTGGCCAGAAAACACGAGTGCAAACGCAAAAAGGAATGCCATCCCTGAGGGGGAGCGTGAGTGATCGAAAAAGATCCGCGATCATTTGATAATTCACCCTTGCCGAGGGTATTGAGGATAAGGTCATACATGCTGGGTATGCCGACGGATGTGGACGGGGATGCTTGAGGCACTGCGGCCGAAATGATGAGGATTCTAGGGGTATCGGGTGTCAATCGCTGTCATGTGCCGAATGAAAAAAAAAAAAAGCACGCGTACGCGGCATTGATGGGTATAGCAAGAACCAGGAGGCTGAGGGTGATGTCTGCCACTGCATGAGTCATATGGGCTTGGATGAACGAAAGAGAATTGTTTCGTCGGGATCGGTGGGAAGTGTCAGGAACATCGTGGTGGCTCGTTTGAGTGAAGGAAAAAAATGAGCGGCAATGCTGTCGAAAGCTGGATCGGAGGGATGAATGTTGTGGGGCAACGGGAGAAGGAAGGGGAGCAGAGGGGACGCGATCTTGAGTGGCAAAATAAGAGCCTAGGAAAAGGACGTGGGGCATGATGGTTGCACCGACGATGCCAATAGCTAGGTAAAGCGAAGTCAGGGAGAGAAATAGAAAACGAGTGGGTTAAAGGACCTGCGTAGATGGCGTCTGGCTGGGTGCTGAAGAGTTCTTCGGAGGGCACAAATCCAAAAAAGACTTCGGGCCAGACAGGCTTGATCTTGATGACGAGTATGATGAGGGAAACGAAGACGGCAGCCACCTAGAGGGACAGGGAATCAGTGACGGGGAGAAATTGAGGAGGGAAGCGTACCATGATGATGATGACGATTTCGACGGGCCTGACGGGACGTGCTGCATGAGAGCGGTCGGTGATGAGGAGGAAGACGAAGACATCGAGGCCAGTGAGGAGGACGCACGCCCATAGGGGGAGGGCAGGGATGAGCAAGGTGATGCCTATTGCTGTGCCAAGGAGTTCTGCGAGGTCTGTGGCTATTATTGCGATTTCGGAGAGAACATAGAGTGGATATAAGACAAAGAAGCGGAGGAGGCGGGGGTGTCGCGGATGATCATGGAGTAAAAGACGACAATTTGCGGCAAGGTCTAACAAAGGAGGGTCAGCGGGGCGAAGAGACGGGAAGGGTGGGTGTGACCTAGACCGGTGACACAACCGAGTCGAGTAGCCAGGACCTGGGTGACGCGAGTGAACACGGGCGCGTCATGATCAAAGAGAGAGAGAGGGATACCTGGAAGAGGATTGCCATGATGCCGGAGATGAGGACGACAAAGAGCATGGGACGGTAGCCAAAGGTAGTCCCAGCCTGGATGTCGACGCTCCAGTTTCCGCTGGGGGTGGGGACATGCTAAGAGGGTCGCGTCGGAGGGGGAGGAGGAGAACACTCACGGGTCAAAGTAGCCGACCGCGCAAAGTATGCCCGCGCCGACATGTGAACGGAGATGGCGAGTTATGGCGGGGAGGACGGCCATTTACTCAAGTTATCAGATTGATTGACTGTCATTTTTAAAAGGTGCAAGTTTGTGAGAGACTCGCACGATGTCGGACGACGATCTCCACCCAGGTGACGACTACTCACACCGGTTCTTCATCTGGCACGAGTGGATACAAGCGCATGGACCCCTCTCACCCGACAATGTCTTTGACTACTTTGCTACATCCATGTTCTACGACAAGCAGAGCAACAACCAGGTACTACGCATGCAGACAATGCACACAGGCGCACCCATCCTCAACGAGGCAGAAGAACTCAGGTCGGTGGATTCCCAGTTCCCAGGTACTGGTCCCACTCACCCCTATCCAGACGTTTCACGGGCATAGAGTTCGCCCTCGCCCACGCCCAGCCTCCTTCCCTCTTCATCATACACAAGCGCGAGCGTTTCTCCCCGGATCAAGTCAGGCCCCTCGCCGCCTACTTCATCATCAACAATCGCATTTACCAGTCGCCCGACCTCTACACTCTCCTCTCAAACAGACTCGTGCGCGTTTCCCTTCTCTTCCCTTTCCGTCACTCAATCACCCCTGTTTAGCTCACCTCCCTCAACGCCCTTCAGTCCTCCCTCGACCTCCTTCGCAGACACCGCCCGGATTACACTCCCCGTTCCGGTTTCGTGTGGCCCATAATAGACCCGTCCTTGCCCGATTCTGCACCCAAGAAAACCACCATCGACACGCTCAACGTCGACGACGCCACCACTGATGCCCCCGAGAAGAAGCTCCAAGGTCCGAGAAAACACCAAAATAACTCACTCATGATACGCGCCATGAAGACGACCGCAATGCATTCCACCATAGCCGCATCTCGCTCCCAGCCCATCGAGAGCAATGTCATGCCTTCATCGACCTCGGCTCCCCCACTTCCGCCCACCCAATCTGTATCGACCCCATCTTCCTCCCAAAGGGCGCCAACTCCAAAAGCACCCTCTACTGCCCCAAGTCCCCAAGACGTCGCCCCTGTCAGGGGTCCCGCGGGTGCCGGCAAAAAGAAAAAGAAACGCACGTCCATTCTCCCTTACTTCGGCAATCAACTGATCCATCTTCTACTAGGCATGTCGGGCCTTGCAACGTGAGATTCAGGCCGTTTGCTCTCGGTTTTCACACACTTTGTCGGTAGTAGTCGCCTTGTTTTCGGTCTTCGACGGGCCAGTTAAATGGGGCATATAGAATACCACATCCGAGTCCATGGTAGCTGGTCGTGCGACTATCGTCCGCTCACCCCCGTCAGCTTGTCCGTCAACCATCCCAAGGGGGTCGGTAACGCCCCATTCCGTGCACCTCCCACACCACTCCCCAGGGCCAGCGGGTTCGATGACACGAATGAGTCCTTTCGCGCCTTGGATGCCGTCTTTGCTGCAAGTCCGATCAGTATCTCGTGTGTTATCTGATAAGTCAGGCCCGGGGACGCATTCATGCCAAAAATAAAATGTCCCAACGAATCACACCCAAAAAAACACGTACCCGAGTTACTAATCTCCTCCACGTTCGTTTCTAGAACGAGGCCGCCTTGGATGATCTCGGCAAGCATATGGTGAACCTTGATCCATTGCGTGATCGGTTATCGGGCGTAAAGTTAACCTGTGTGCGTGGAAAGCTTACCTCGTCGAAATGGAATACGAGGTCAAGTTCGCAGACGTTCTCGAACGCGCGATCCAGGGCTTCCACGAAGACCTTTTTTTTTGTTTTTATGTAAAATGATTCGGTTCCGCGGGGCGGGAGCAGGGATGGCCACGCCGTGATCACCTCAAGTTCGCTCACCTGGATCAAGTCTAGTATGCCTAGCTCGCTCTCGGCACCGTCGACGACGAAGACAAAGTACAGCGTGGCGTAGTTCCTATACACGACCCGCCATCGCTCGTCCGAGCCGTCCTTGGGGCCGATGAACGCCTCGAGTTCAGGCGCATCCAGAAAGTTGCACAGGCTCGCTGGACGGACCGAGATTAGGGAAAATATCTTCTGGATGACCGTCTGAGAAGACTGGTGGAGGGGCGTGTAAAACTTGGTCAGCCTTGGAATACCAGACGTGTTAACTACGACGTTCCGAGTTGAGCAGACAGTGAGAACGAGTGCAAAAAATACGACTGACAGATGAGAACTGCGTGGATCATGACTGTTCAGGATCTCGCATTCTCACAGACGGCCTCAAAGTTACTAAATTCAATACTACAATTTTTGACGTCATTCACATTCAAGTTCCCATCCTCTGAGCAATTATAGACAAGGTCACCACGACAGCGTTCGATCACGACTCGTCCCTGGGCAGAGTCCAACCAGGTTGCAATCTTCCAGCCAGATTGCCGACAGGCCCAGGCAGTCCAGCTTGACTTTTGAAACTCTCCAAGAAATTCTTGATCAAATTATAATCCATGCCTGTTTCCTCCATCTCCCCATCCGAGTCTCCCGCATCCTCTTGCTCCATCAAGCTGTCTAGTTCCGCTTGCATGGAGGACTCGATGTCCATGTCCATGTCTGGGACTGCACGGGCCTTGCCTTTATCCTTCTTCGTTGGCGGCTGGGGCTCTGACCCATTCCCCGGTTGTCGCAAGCGCGATAGCTCCGCGTCCATAGCTTGCATGACCGCCTCGAACGAATCCAGGTTGGGGTTCTTGTTGGGCAGGGTGTCTGATGCTGACGGCCGAGGTTGCTCGGATGCCACCGTCTTTGGCGTCGTCGTTGTCTCCTTCGTCGTCTTCACACTCTCCGGTACAAACGCTGGACATCATCGTTAGCCATCCCTTCATGTATTGCAAGTTCTAAGATCACGCACCTCCTCGTCCGCGTCGTTCCTTGATTATATCATCCCACATATCGTCAGATATGCCCAAGGCCTGGCGTGAAAATTCGAGAAACTCGGCTTCTTCTTCCTTCATGTCCACCTCGATTTCGCCGACCAACTGAGGCCTGTCTTCCTCCGACTCGACGTCCTCCTCATCACCGCCAGCTAAAGGGTCAGACGAAGAGGACTCATCATCTGAATCGACCCCTTCGTATGTGTCACGAGTAAGAAGCGGAGGGCGGATCGCACGCGCTTGCGCTGGCAAGCTGGGTTCTTCCATGGCAACGTCATTGTTACCGACATCATCAGCAGATCCATCATCAGCTTGCTCGGCGAGCGTCGTTTTGGCGACACGTTGCGTATTGAAAGAAGCGGGCATTTGACCATACTCGGAAGCCGGAAGTGCAGGAACGAGTTTATCCATCGCCTCCTGGCGAGCCGCCTCAACCGCTTGTCGAGTTTCAGGGTTCGACTCTTCGTCTTCCGAGTCAGTGAATGGCTCGTCATCAAAAATATCTTCGTCATCACTATCCGCACCATCCTCGTCGGATATTGCTTCACTGGTAGGCAGAAGCGAAAAACGTCAGATGCTGTAGACCACACCGTGGAATAAACAAGGCATACTCTTCGAATCGGGCACCCTCTACATCTCCTTCTCCTTCTACGAATCGTTCCACTTTTGCAGCGAGATCGCGAAGTTTGTTCGTTTGTTCTTTTGCTATCCTATCTTCCGCCGTCCCCTCGCTTGTCGCGTGAATGTCTACAGTCGAGCTGCTATCGCGCATGGCACGCTCAGGTACCTCGTCGAAGTCCTTGGGATCGACGTTCATCCATTCATCCGAGTCCTCCGTTTGCACTACGTCGACATCCGAAAGCGTTTCAGGGGCACGAGAAAGTGCAACATTAAACAGAGCTGCAAACGACGGTCTTGATGTGTCGCTGTCCAAAAGTAGCCCGGTAAGTCAAGCGCACAATACCCAGATCTTGGACACGTGAACATACTCTTGCCGTCGAACCTCAACATACGTATCAACCGCCTTATGTTCGAGCTCATTCCATAGCTGTGAACCCTCAATTTCACCGCGGAAGTAGCCAATGGAGACAAGACGGCTCAGATATGCCTTATAATCTGGCGAGCGACGAAGAGTATCTCGACGAGCCTCGGCCTGATGGCGAGAAGAATCAGTGATCGGACGAAGCGGATGGTAGATACAATTCAATTGAGTACTTACGGAAGACTTCTGCGCTTCCGCATTCAGTTTTGTAACGTCTGCGCGATTTTTAGATTCCTGAAACAGCATCTCGAACCCGCAGGCCTGAAATGATCCTGCATGAGAAATTGAGTGAATTGGCCAAGTGCAACGGCTGACCAGCTTCATGCCGACATCCCGCCAGCGCCAAGGAGCCGTATCTTCTTTCTCCTCGAAGCGGCCAAATATCTTGGGCGGATAAAACTTTTGGCCCAACAATTGAGCATAAGCAGTTCGTGTCATTTTGACGCTACAAAGTATATTTGGGCGTGGCGGAAAACGTGCCATTTTGTGAGCAGCCTATGACCGTCCGTCCATTAGGAAGTGTTACCCAGCCGAGTAACTGCACTCACGCGGAGCTGGATTGCATCGCGAGTGTAAAACGTCTCGACGGGTTTCTGAACGAGTGACTGGTCGGCGGTGAGGGCGCGAGCGATGTCGACAGGGAGGTATGCCATGGTCATGTGTACATGGTTGCGTGCCGCACCTGGGTACCCCGAGATCCGCTGCCACACGGCATCTTCGACGGCCTGGGGAGCAAAGGTGTCGATGGTGGCATCCCGCACGAGAGGCAGCGCGTCTTCAACCGCGATATACTCGTCCTCTCCGTCCGCGGCTGGGTGCTCCTCGTCCTCGAATTCCTTCGCGCCAGGCGCGCGGGGACGCTTTCTCGGCTTGCTGGGTGGTGAGACGTGCAAGACGGGGACGAGGTGCAGGCGGCCACTGTGTATCCACACCTGCAGCGTAAGAGCACACATGGTCGTTCAGCTGACGTGTCCTCACCGTCTCTGGGGAAGAAGGGGATGCGCACCCTGTTGGTCGCGTTCGACGGGTTCACCCAGCGGGGCAGGGACTCGGCCGCCTCGATGAGCAAGAACTCGCCGTCTGAGTCGGAGACACTGGCGTGGGGTGGGTGAGGAGCTTAAACGAGGGAGAGCGAACACGGGCGGACCTGATGACGACGTCCCACTTTTTGGAGATCTCTCTGAGGAGCCAGACGACACACCACTCATCGTCAACGGCGTCGCCGACGCGCATGCGGCCCTCTAGAACGTGTCTGCCCTCGTCACGACGTGCATCTGGTTCTGGGACGACCTTGAGCTGAAAGGGGTCGCGATGCCAGATAAAGTCCGGGAGAAAAGTCGGGACGAGATCGCGGATGCAGGCGGCGATGGATGCGCAGGAGGCGTTGTCGGCGAGGGGTGGCGGTGGGTGGAGAACGTAGAGGAGGGTGTCCTCAGAGATGCGGTTCATCACAGCGTCACTTGAACCTTGTTGCCATTCGTAGCGCGGGTATGGCAGCGCACACATCCTTCAAGGACAGAACGCTCATCGCGGTCATTGGCGACGAAGTATGCACTCATTTTTTCTATCCGTTGGTCTACCTAAGCTCGTCCCTGCAGGACTCGATCACCGGCCTCTTGCTCGCAGGCGTCGGCCACATCAACGAGCAACAGAAGAAGAACTTTCTCGTCGTCGATGCCAGTGCGTGCCAGTGCAACCTCACCCCCTCACTCTGACCCTCGTCCAGAAACCCAGATATCGACCATCGAGGCAGCTTTCCAAGAGTTCACAGAACGCAAGGATGTAGCCATCCTGCTCATTAACCAGCATGTGCGTACCCCATACGGACCGGTGCATCTCATTGCTCACGATCTGCACGTCAATTGGTCCAGATTGCTGAAAAGATCAGACCGACGGTCGATCGGTATCAGCAGACCTTCCCTACGCTCCTTGAGATCCCATCCAAGGATCATCCATATGGTATGTCAATCGCCCACACCGGCTGCCCGTATGTTGCGTATGCATTTCATTCACAACACGCTTTGAATCAGACCCTGCGAAAGACTCCGTCTTGAAACGCGTACAGAAGCTCTTCGGGGAGTAGTCATCGCCCACTGGCATGCCCTCATATAGTGCTTTGCATTTCCGACCTCCGTGAATCCAGACCCATCATACTGGCTGAGATCCTGTTGGGTTTCATTACAATAATATTGGTGCACGGTGACTACGTTCGAGCATGATGTCAATCGTACTCCGATCCTTGCCACCCCAGTTCTCGATATGAACGTACGACGCCTGGTGCGTGTTCAGGATGAATGAAACCGCATAATAGGCTCGTTCTCGCGAACACCTGGCGCCTGCTCGACAAATACCCTGATCGGGTTGCGACTTTCCGAGTCTATGAACAAGTCCAATTAGTGGCCTCCAATAGTAGCGAAAACGAGACACACTTGGTATGTCTATAAGGAGGTACCGAAACACGAAGTATCCCTCATCGGTCTGTGATGTCACGTTGTCAGTATGCAATGCTCCTTTGCACCCCACCAGACGTGAACAAAGAGCACAGCACTCATTTCACTCTTTTGTGTACCATGGCTGAGTTGACGGCTGAGAAATAATTTGACGCACCCTCACGAGATCTGCGTGTACCTCCCCCTCTGTCCATGTTGTCCCTGCACCTTGACCACCCGCATCGTGTGATCTGCGCCCCCGGAGTCCGGAAAATAGGCCCGTTAGCCCCCACCAGGAGCGCTCGACCACTTTTTCTCCGTCCTCGCTCTTCTCCTTGTCCATTGTTGCTGGAGGCATCGCAACAGGGATATAATCCCCTCTGAGATACTTGAAAGCGCTCCTCGCCGACTCGACAAAGGGGGCAACTTTCTCCTTGACGTCCTCAAACGTCATGGATTTTAGCGAATCAAACCACTGGTGGTCCCCGTCGTCTTCCGCTGGAAGAGACCCCGAGGAACCTTGAACATAAAAGTTCAATAGCATGTGTTCCCGGCCAGAGGAGTCGACTGCTATTTGCGATGCTACATGTCGGTGTCGGTGACGGGGACGAACAGAAGATGGCGGGTTGTTGTGGAAAGTGAGGGGTGACCGAAGGTACTTGGTAACCTACCACCTAATCCATCGATGATCACTTGGTCGTCGAGGGTGTAGGACTTACTCGGGGGGATCCTTTGATTCGCTCGCAGGCGTCATTATAGAGCACGGTGGGCGAGTTCTTCGAAAAGAGTTCCGAGGTAAGTGCGTAGACGAGCACGGCCGATAAACCAGCGCCGAGTAGAATCACGGATAGGTTCGTAGTACGTTGAGTCGTGCGTACCACTGGAACACATTGCCATTAGAAGACATCAATGAGTCGTTTCGACTCACCCTTGCCACCGAGACTCAGCTCCGACCATTTCTTGGCCCTTTCCCCGCGTCTCAGAGCTGCCTGAGAGATACCGAGTTGGAATGGTCCGACCGAGTCCTCCCTGGCTGAGTGAGACGTTCTTTGTTTCCCGTCGAAGGCGGTGTCAAGCAGGGAAGATGATGAGGTACTTGGACCACCGGTAATATATGTTCTAAGTATGACCTGATGACCAGGTGAGAGGCCGCCTGCTGTGGGCAACACCGAGCGTCTGGGTGTGCGCGCACAACGTAGGGGCCTCGATAAGCGTGCAAGTGAAATTGTAGTTGTAGACATCGGGAACAAGCTTGCTTGTACAAACCCATTTTGGTATTACTTACTCAAACAGCACTTGTGAGAGTAACGGGAAAAACCAAGTACCCTAGTCTAACTAGCCGCCACAATTGTAACAATGTACGAAACTTTGGACTTTGTTCTTGTCGTTCTTGTCTGCGAGACTAAAAAAAATTCCCATTAGCCGACTCGAACGACTGACCTCGTCATTACTAGTGACGCGCTCTACCAACTGAGCTAAACGGGACGACAAGAGATAATGCTCTCTATTCTCCATGGATTGTTCTAATTGGAATGTGCTATTGATCTAGATTTGAAGGCTTCTAACACGCTCTACGACCTCCTTTTTCATCTACGAGTGGTCGATAAGGATGGAATTTCGGCAACAGAGGGTGATGCTCACCGGTGGGCTAATGCCTTCTCCTTCGAAGTATGCTAGAACGAACTCCTCCGCGAGCCAGTCGCTCTCAACAGCTCCCAGATCTGAAAACACTAAGCTCCTCGGCTGCGCTGGGTCCCCAGTGGGTGCGGTGAGGTGCACGTCGAGGGGATGACCCTTGGAGAGTTTGGTATTGGGAAAGATCGATTTAAATTTGCGGAGGGGAGACTGCACAGTAGCTTCTGTCTCGGCGGAAAGGACTCCACGAGACTTGCAGAGCTGAAGCCGGGCCATCAAGGCACGCACAAAACCGTCGCGGAGGTGAGTATACGAGGTGTGGCGCGTCGGCACTGTGGACATGGATATAAAAGCTAACGTGGGAGCAGACTCGGGAAAGTCTCACCGATGCGAAGGATGCATGAAGCATTGCGGACTATGTGGTCAATTTTCTGCTCGGGTGTGGCGTCGATCGGGATCTGTACAAATATTAGTATTGACGAACGCAGGGGCGAGAGAAGCTAACTTTGAGCTGCGGGGAGGTGAGGTCAGCATAGAAGCCGACGGAATAGACATGGATGCCCAGAAAAGAGACTGTCCTGACGCCAACCCCTAGGAGAGACTGGGGAGACTGGGGAAACCTGGAAGGGACGCGAAGCTGCTTCGGAAATTCGATGGAAGTGGCAGGGTCGACTGAGATGCAGGATTATGCCCGCGTCTTGGATGGAGAATAACGAGCTTACCTACGACGTCCTTGGTGGGAGCATCGAGGTGGATGGGGGCGGTCGTGCGGTGGAGGGCGAAGGCGGCGGTGAAGAGAGAGGCGGCACCGTAGAGGAAGCGTCGTTGGTAGGGACGATGGCAGAACATGATCGTAACTTCGTAAGCAAGAATTAAATAACCGGCACGTGCCACAATCAGAGTTTCGCGTCGCCCGCAGTGAAGATCGTTTCAGCGCATACAGGCAAGGGACGCGTCACCCCCACACACATACACATATATATAATCACCCTCTCCAACCCTGCCGTACGTTTCGTCGGCTTTATCTCCTGCTTTCATCTGAACCCCATCTCATCAATAATGGCTACCTTCGGTATCTCCATACCTAGCATCGTCGCTGACCTCTCTTCCGGTAGCCTATCTATCCGAAGCGTAGACATGGACGACCCCGATGACGTAGACATTCTCGACTCTCCCCCTGAGCCTGCTTCACCTCATGCCTCTGAACAATCCGCCTACGAGAAGCAAAGTGCCAATCTTGCCGCCTATCTCGATGCTCTCCCCTACAAGTGCGAGTCCATCCAGGAGATGCAGGAAAAGCTCGAGCGCATCATCGCAAGGCTCGTTGTGTGTGCAGAGTCCAAGAATTGGGCCGCCCTCACAAACTGGGACGCATTGCTCCAATGGTATGTCCAGCCCCTTGTTCTATCTCCAGTTCCCTCACTCGGCCCAGTTGGTTGCAGATGCACTACCCCATC
>JBBPPC010000045.1:0-67603 GCA_038091775.1 Leccinum olivaceopallidum | reverse complement strand
TATATAGTACCAAATAAATATCATAATCTTCTCACATGATCGTGGGACGTGCCTGCAATTCTGTTGTCAGGTGCCTGATTTTTTGTCTTCGACAAAACCCTCCTTCCCACTTCGTGGGAGTCGGGGAGGTTGTTGCAAACACACCTCACTCGCATTCTATGGGGTCCATCTGCATTGAACGCTTATCCCGGGACCTAGTCATATATTGAGCCGGCCACTTTAGCGACGGTTATGGAGGCTTGGCCAATGTTCGAATCGAAAACGACCATCGAGAGCGCAGTTTGGAAGATCTGGAAGCTAGGTCAGGTTCGCGTTGGACGCAGCTCAACTTTGTTTCCTTTCCGTCAATACAGGCTGCAATCGAGAATGCAAAACAGAATGCACGATCAATAATCCTAAGTTCGCATTAAGTATCCTATTTCGAGGATTGGGGAGGAAAGGAGATGGAACGTGTCTGTAAGTTACGCTGCCTTCAGGATCATGCTATCGGGGGTACATACTCATTGTTCTACTGATAGCATCACACAAGTCCGATGCGTTTGTCCAGCTCGCACTCCAGCTTGCATACTTTCGGATTCACCAGCGCCTGGCAACTGTGTACGAGACAGTCCTCACCCGAATATTCCAGCACAGACGCACTGAGACAATAACGGTCCTTCACGATGGAGAGTTATGCTTTTATAATAGCATGTGCGAGTTGGAAGGGTAGAAAGGGCATCAGATTCACTGCGAAGTGCGTATAGTTGTGGGAGAACGCTGACGACGCCGTTTTTCTGCCATCCGTCTACCCTTCGTGCGCTGACGTCGAACCGTGTTTCTGTAGGACTGAGAGCCCTCGCTTCACCTTTATTCTCTCCTCCAGTCTGCTCTCAAAGTCCATTCCTCCCTCACTCGCTCGGCGAGATCGGCATCTTCTCGGTCTACGATACATCCTCAGCGATGAATGGAAATGGCCAATATCTCGTTGGAAAATGGCCAAGATACCAATTCCCAAGATACCAATTTCTCCGGAGAGGCAGCATCGCAGACTGTCTGAACTACAGAAACGACTCGTTCCTCTCTTTGAGGATGCTATTTTCAAAAGAGTCAAGAATGGGGGCTGTCCACGAGCGGTTTGAGTGAAGGGTGGTGGTTCAGGGGAACTGGGTGAGCACGCGCGTTGAGCTATCCTTCTGCTTTGATGAGAGGTTGCCCTTCCGCATGTCCGAAAATGATATTACCTCCTTTGTGTTATTGACAATGATTTTTATCCCTGCAGATTCGGATCGCCGTACGAAGACGGATATAGAATACACTGTAGGTACATTTCCTCGTTACTACGGTGACACCGTCTGTCGCCTCTACTGAGCTCTAGTCGACTGTCCGTGCGCACCAACACCTGTTCCTGACAGATGACGGTTGCCAGTGTTACACACGGTCTTTGCTGACTGCAGCGGAAGGTCACTTCATGTCCTTGGTCTGCGAACCTGAGATATAGTATCATTGATACACGTGTTGCTTGAAAACGCTGATTAGGCTGAGGCCCCGCCGCCCCGGGCCCGCCGCTGGAATGATAAAGGCCAGAAAAAGACAGTATTCGAGAACCGCGCGATCGCCTCGGGCTTGCTTGCGGGCTTCTTCCTGGTTGGCATCCGAGCCAAATGAGAGGCTCCAGACTTCAGCCCCGGCTACAAAGGAGTCGTCTGTTTTTACATCCTCCCATGTGGGCGTTGATGTTGCGATGCGGGCTCCTGGAAGCTCCACCCAAACATCAGATATCTCTAATCCAGGCGTTGTGCACGGAGATAGCAACGTCCGATACATCGACATCAGTTCCAGTACAAGATCATTATCATCAACGAGAGGATAGAAAACAAAGCAAGTAGTCCGTGGCTTGGCAAACCGTGTCCATTTGTCATGTATATACCTTTCACTGTCCAAAGGGGTACAGTTGCTCGCAAGTCGGGTCTTCGAGCGCTCCGTACAACGTGTCCAAGTTGGCTCTGATCGCTGCCGCGAGTTCGGGAGTGGGGTCGGGGTACAGCTCCACTGTCAGATTGTGCTGTCTCTGGTACAGATAGCAGAACTGATCGTTTTGAATGACAGCATCATCGTCAGTAACGAGTGAGCGCGGCCCCAGAACTGAGCGAAATAATGAAACTACGTACGGTCCCAGGGTCCTCCAAATTCACAACGTAGTTGCCCACGCCGTCGTTACGACCCGGCGGCACCTTGATCAAGGCGAACACGGCGGTGAACGATTCTTCGACCTGGGCAATGTCGTACGGTCCCTCACGACGCCAGAACCCTTCGGGATACTGGTGCCTGTGGTAGAAGCTCCGGGCGTCGTCGATCATGACGTTCATGGTCGTGTTCACCGTCTGATTGCTCACGAAGAAGGCGAGGGGTAACGTCGTTTCGGCGTAGGCGGTCAGGTAGCGCGGGGTGCCGAACGAGAACGTCGGGTTGCGTGCGATCGAGTCGTTGATCCGTTGGGCCCTTTGGAGGGATGCGGATTCGACGGTGATGTACCCATTTCCAACGAGGTTGGCTGCATCGATGAGCTGTGCAAAAAAGTAGTGAGTAGTATGGATGGATACGGATGCGTGTATTTGTATCCAACCGCCTACCTGATCGAACAAGGTCTCGTTGAAACTATAGTTGTCGCCAAAGTAAGAGTCTCCACGCGTCGTGCTAGCATCACCTAGGGGGGACAGCAATGATTGGCTTACGCTGTCCCATCAAAGGGTTGACGAGGCTGACCTTCAAAGTTGCCGTGAAGGTTGAGCCCGGGAGTGAGCTCATCGTCTGCAGTCGTATTTGCACCAATGCTCATCAAGTTCGTCAAATGGTTCCCGTCGACAACGAATGCCTATTCACACGATTCTTCTGTTAGTCAAAGCAAACCAGAAGATCGTCTGACATGCGCCATACCGCATAAACAACGAACGAGGCCAGCTGGTATCCCATGTTGAAACCTCAAATGATAGATTGAACCCCTCAGCCAACATCCGTGTGCTACAACATGATCGACATACCTTCCTGAACGGCATTGATGAGCTCAGCCGGAGTGGCCACGCCGTTGTGGTTGATATACTGTCGCGTACATGGGGTTAGCATCGCATGAACGAGGCCACTGATTCACTTACTCCATGAGATGCCAGTGTGTTCAATCCCGGACAAGGACCACGAATATCGCCGGGTTGATCGGGCACGAACGGGTGGTCCGCGTCATAGACCAATTTTGCAGACGTATCCTTCATGGGAGGCGGGAGAGGCTGTGCACCGGGGGTGCTAGCATACGTCCGCGCCACTGCCTGAATCTCCTCCCTCGACAAGCCCGCAAGAGTACGATACTCTGGGAAGTTGTCTAGGTGAGGGAACCCCAGCGCATATGGGACGAGCGCGACGAGTATCGTCAGGTTCTGCAACTTTTTTGCGATCATGAGCGAAGATCTGCGAGGGGAAGGGGAGGGTTTGTCAGGGAGGATAAACTGAGCATCGATGATTTTATATGGCCCATGTATGCTTTCATGAGATGCTACTCAATGATTCACGGCACGGTAGCACGGCTGTCAAGCCATGCAATCACCGCAGTCCTTGACTTGGCCTGGCCGCAACCAACAAGTCGTTCTATTGCTTAATAACATGCCGCTGCCAAGGAGGGGTTTGACTGACTGTTCTGATTATGGTTTCCTCTTCGAATGTTGACATGCACCGGCGTAGATGCTTGGGGACCCGCAGACTCTAAAGCTGCCAGTTCTGCGTTTGTGTTGCCTCTCCCGAACTGTGAGATGCCCCCCTATTACTGTTAGCACCATTCTTCTAGTTCGGGGCTTACAAACCGGAAAAACCATACGCACGTACAGCAATACCCGCGACAGTGGTCGAATGCCATACATACCCCCGCGACCCGTGCGCGTCTGGATCCAACGGAAACAGGTACGCAGTACAAGGAACAGATTCGAGATACGTCTCTCGCCCATGTGACGTACGTCTGACAATAAGGGGTTATTTATAACTTGGAATCCTTCAGAAAGCATTTAGAAAGGGGAGGGAAGAATAAACGACCCACAAACAGTTTAATGGGCGGCCTCGGTCTCTTACAAGTAAACCTGAGCGCGAACAGAAGCTGATTGGAAGTCTGGTCATCGATTCAAAAGAAGTCGTGGAGAATAGGGGCACGGGCGAGCTAGTGAAAACGGCGTACCATTGCCTTTCCTCCAGACCATCGCTTGGGATTTGAATTGCCTTTGGACTATGCTGATCGAACTATGTCCGTCGTTACGTACCGATCTCTGTCTTTTAGTGGGGGGAAAATCGCGGGGCGCTGTAAGGCCGTTTATGTCCAAATAGCACCATCATGAACTGATGGTGCATCCGATCGGTCGGACGTTTCGAAAATCCGAACTGTTGCATACTTGTCGAAGCATCATTCTGCAGTTAATTAACGCTCATATAGAGACTCCTAAACATCCGTTGAAGCTGCTGAGGATGCCTGACTTGTCGTGCATGGGAGAACTGCTGGGAGAGGAGCAGCTGAATCATATGTGGCAGAAATGAAACTTTATTATATCACCGAACATCGGGATGGAATATATACAATAACTTACCTGGCCCACAGAGCCGGAAATGACGGTTCCCATTCTATGTAGAGCATGGTGAAGAGATCCTAAGTAATTCAGCTTCGTGACGTAGAAGGATATAACGTGCGGTCAATGTATGTTGTCATGGTACCGTTTATTCATCGACGGACGGACATGGGCTTCTCGTAACGGTATAACTTCACGGGAGGCTGCCTCCTTGCTAGTATCCCAATATAGAACGACACCAGAGGTTGTTGCAAACACACCTCACTCGCATTCTATGGGGCCCATCTGCATTGGACGCTTATCCCGGGACCTAGTCACATATTGAGCCGGCCACTTTAGCGACGGAGCAGATATACCTCCGAGCACTGAACTAAACGTCCGGTTATTCACAGAATAGATGCTAAGATAATTGGTTGATTATATATGACCAAGAATTAACTAGGGGTTCACACTCAACTCTACCCACCATTCCCAACGAATCACTGCTCATCCAAGCATTCCAACCTTTGCCTTTTTCTTCTTTTTTGAGCCGGTGTTAAACGATCGCCAACTATCCACGCGAGTCTCTCTCGACTCTGATGAGCAGACCACGGTAAGTCTAGAGATAGCGAGCCTCAAAATGGACACATACCCTCCCATGCCTTGTCTTCCTCGGCCTTGCGCTTTCTGGTGGCCACCTCCTCTTCCTTCTTACGAGCCTCTAGACCTTCGTTGGCGAGATTCATCTTTATCGCCCTGGGAAGTGTCAGCTTCTTTATCACAAGCAGACGCATACAGACTACTTACCTCCTCCTCCGAACTTCCTCTTCGATAAGTACCTCCTTGATTTTCTCGTTGAGCATAATCCTCCATGGCGTCGTGAGGCCCTGTTCCTTCATCTTTGGGTCGTCTGCTAGATTCTTGAGGCGAGGGTCATCATCGGTGAGATTTGGAGGTAAAGATAGGGCGCGAAGGAGGGTCGAGCGAGCTGATGTGATCGTGGCATCAAGCTCCGCTCGCTTGTTGGTATCGGACAGCTCAGCCTCGGCCTGCCCATAGATAATTAGTACAGAGAGTGCGCATATAGGGAGAACACGACGAGAGACGTACCTTCTTGAGCACGTCGAACGCATCTGGAGCACGCGGGTGGGGGGTCTTGTCAGGATGGATGACTTTGCATAGGAAAACGTACGAGTTATGGTTCCGAGAAAGGGTCCCCAAGATCGAATTAATCGCGTTTCGTTAGCATGCTCTGGATACAATCACACAAATCAAGGTGAAGAGGACTGTGCTTACAGAGCGACAGCTGGCGATATTTGCGTTTCACGTCCTCTGGTTTTGCGGTTTCGTCGAGGTTGAGGATATCATACGGACTGCATTGTGTTTAGAGAGAGCGCGGTCAGCGAGCTTTGCAGTGCTCACTTTAGTTTGAAGGCTTTAAGTATTCGCTCGACTTCGACCTCGCGTTGGAATGCGGAGGCCTCTCGAGAGAGAAGCTGCTCCAAGTCTGCGTCTGCTGGCGTGTTCGACGACGAGCCTTTCGAGGACGAAGCTGACATTTTGGACGTCGTCAAAGCACACGAGCTTGTCGTTCGCCAGCAAGTCTACAAGGGTCACGTGCCAAGCTGCACTCATAACAAAGTCATTCTCATGGCGAGATCCAAGTTATGTCGTTGACGTCTCTTTCTAGGTATTCATGTCGTATTCCACTGCCAACAGGACTACAGAATGCCTCCATGTCTACTCGCTCCCGGTCGCACCCTTCCCACTTTGCTCGCCACCAGAATGCCCGTTATGAGCTCCATGCAACCCGGAACCGTAATCTGCTCATGTACAGCTCTGCTCTCGTACGCGACCCGAGACCTCTTTCCTTCTTGTCATTCATTCGCCCGTCTGTAGATCGTCATGGGGGTGGGGGTGACATATGCTGCCGTGCCGCTATACCGCATGTTCTGTGCGGCCACCGGGTTTGCTGGCACCCCTTCCGTCATCTCTACGTCGTCTGACCGCTTTGATCCCTCTCGACTTGTTCCTGCCGAAGGAGCACGACGTATTCGCGTGCATTTCAATGCAGACCGTTCAGAAATGCTGCCCTGGAAATTCTTCCCACAACAGAAATACGTCGAAGTCTTGCCCGGTGAATCCAGTTTAGCGTTCTACAAGGCCAAGAACAAGAGCAAAAATGATATCATTGGGATTGCGACATACAACGTGACCCCTGATCGGGTGGGTACACGCGCTTCTCCGTTGGTGTCGAATGATCGAACAAAGTCGCTAGGTTGCACCGTACTTTTCCAAAGTAGAGTGTTTCTGCTTCGAAGAGCAGAAGCTTCTCGCGGGGGAAGAAATCGACATGCCTCTTCTTTTTTTCATAGACAAGGACATGCTCGACGATCCTTCGTGTCGGAACATTGACGACATCGTGTTGAGCTACACATTCTTCAGGTACCCTTTCGCAGCGTTTGATACATTGTTTTTCCGCTTACCCTCGTATTCCAGAGCGCGTCGAAATGCTCAGGGACATCTCGAACCCGACGCGGCCGACGACGTGGTACAAAAATCGCTTGGGTTTGACGGCTATGAACATGCACCGCGTACGGAAGTGCGGAGTACTTAGAGTAGTTGAAACGTACACATACCGATTGTGGGTTGCCCTGATGTGAAGGTTGGTCGCGCAGGCGACGGTGGACCTCGAATCATTCGTTGGGATCGGACGGAGTGGTGATTAAATGAACGGATATAAGTAGTGTGGTGGTGAGAATTGGCCGACGTCGCCAACGCCCTGAGCGACGATCTCCAGTGCGACCATGACCTCGTCGCCGCCTATCTCGTCCTCGAGCCCGCTGTGGGACAGTCGCAACCGCGGATTCATATCACCCGCAGAGCTGCAGCAGCTCAAACAGGGCAGTCCACTGAGCAGAGAGGCCGTAGTACCCGTGCACGACTTTCCAGCACGACCCTCCAATGACACACCCGCGCTATTGTACACTAACCCAAACGATACAAACACCGGACAGCAGACACGACCCATGCATCAGCCATCACAGTCTCATGCTCGTACTTCTTCCTTCTTCTCCTTTCGCTCGAAAACACACCTTGAAGACCCCTCACCACCACCACAAACCAACACTGACTTTGGCGGACCTGCGCCCCAGATGGGTCAATCAAAGTCCCTCGGTCCGACAAGACCCTTCACCGACCAGCAGTCCGAGGACCAACAGCCTGCTCGCAGGTCTTCGCTCACCGGAGGACAACCCGCTCCGCCACTTCACCCCGAAATTCGCTCCGTCGTCCAGCTGACCCTTGCCCATGCACGCAAGGTCTACTTTTCCGGACCTCTCATGAAGCGTCTCGAGAGGCAGTCAGATGGCCAACGACCGCACAAGGATGACGGCTGGGCACAGGTCTGGGCGCAGCTTGGTGGGACCACCCTCAGCACATGGGACATGCGCGAGGTAGAGGAGGCAAACAAGCAAGGCAAGGAAGTTCCCCCCACTTATTTCAATACGACGGATGCCGTGCGTACATTCCTTTCGATCACCGTATGCTCAAGTTTGACCATAATGCCGATAGTTTGTACAAGTTCTCGGATCGATCACCGTTCCTGCCACAGACGACCAGCCTCCCAAAAAATTCACAAACGTGCTTACCCTCAATACGGCCGGCTCAAATCTTTTGTTGTTCAGTTGTCCTTCGACCCCGGCTCTAATATCGTGGGCGACCGCACTTCGACTTTCTGCTTGGGAAAAGTCGCGACTCGAGGAGATATACACGGCCCATCTAATACGGATAACCTTGCCTGGCGGCACGTATACTTCGTCCGCTCTTACCCAACATCTCACTGACGAAACCGTATCTGTAGGCAAGGATACGCTCTCCACCCTACAGCGTGGTCGCATGGAAGGCTGGGTGCGCATTCGCGTCGCTGGGCAAACTGATTGGAAACGCATGTGGATGGTGGTATCTGCCGCATCACCACCCGAGGCCCCTAATCCATCGAATGGTGATGGTGCACATCCCAGCCTGTCAAACGCTAGCCGCAAAAACCGCATGTCCAGTCTCTTTTCGCGCGACCAGACTGAGGATCTGCCACCCCGTCCTTTACTGTCGCTCTATGCATCATCAAAACTAAAAGACAAGAAGAAAGCCTTGCTCACGCTCAGAAACGTGACTCAGGCGTTCGCAGTGTATCCGGAGCGTCCGGAACTCATCAACCGGAGTACACTGATGAAGCTAGAAGGTTTGCTTGGCGACGAAGACACAGCAGGTGGCATGAGGGGACGGGAAGGTTGGTTGCTCATCATGCCAGAGCTCGAGGCTGGGAACACACAGGCATCGGAGATGTTGAAGTGGCTTGTCGGTACGTGTTCTCCGTTCGTATTCAGTCGCGCGTTAACTCGGGCTTCAGCTATTCATGATGCCTTTGAACTTTACGGAAGACCTAAATCGTATACGTGGGACCCTCGCGATCCAGTATCAATGATGTTCGCCTATCCCGTTGGGCCTACGCGAGATGTGAGAATACATACAGTCGTTTTAGTTTCTATCTAACATGGACCGAAGCTTCTCTTTTTGGACAGAGAGCTCGCGGAAACGATGGATCCAAGGGATGACCGTACATCAACTATCCGCTCTCGTTTGTTGAACGTGTTGCATGAACGAATGCCTCAAGTAGATCCACAGGCGAGACCCGGTGCTCCCCCTACCCTCCCCGCTCTATCCTTGGGGCAAGAAACTCCTCAGCAGCACCCTCTGCCCCCACCCCCAGCTGGCCAGGCGTCAGAACAATCCCTACAACTCCCGCAGCTACCCTCTATTGACTTTGACGGCACCCCCCAGCAAGCTCAAGTTCAATCTCGTCTGGCAGATTCAATTATTGGTCGTACACTGACGCCTATTACGGAGCTGCACAGTGCTTCTGAGAACGTGGGTGACATGGCACGCTCACCCGACCCTTCGCTCGATCAAACCCATGGATCTCAACAAAATGAATCGGAAGAGAATGAGCCCCTGTCAAGCTATGCAGCCGCCGCTGCCTCCATCTCCATCATACACGGGAGCGGAGATACTGGTTCTATATTCGGCCGTTCCACACCATCAAGTCCCCCTCTCCCCAGCGGAACGTCTCGCAAGCTCAGTGGGGACTCGTTTGGAAGAGGCGCTGGTTCCCGTCCCGACTCCAAACTGTCGCCAAGCGGGGATAATGCTGCGACAAAGTCACAGGAGAGCACCGGTGGAGGCGTTGCAGAAGTCATGGGTGTGAGGCTCCCCTTTTCCCCGTTGACTTCGCCCGAATCGCCTTCGTTCTCGACCAACTCGAGCATGTCAATGCACTCGCCTACTCTCGGAAACCAAGGTCCTGCGTTGCAAATATCCGGATCTCCCGGAGTGCTCGGGAAGCCTTCACAACCACCTCATGGCTCTCCGACTTTCTCGATTATGTCGTCCCCTTATTCCTTGTTGGAAAAGGACTTGCCCTCCATTCAGGGTGTGCAGACTTCTCAGGCTTCAAGATCGTTGATGCGCAGTGCTTCGAATGCAGTTCCCCCTGTCCCTGATAAACCCTCGCCGCCTCCGCAATCCATGTCCTCGACGCCTGTTTCGAAACTAACTCCGGTACCCGCCGCACCAGTGGACCCCCATAGCATATTTACAGACGCCCTTTTCTTCATGCAGCAATTCGACGAAAAGCCGGTGGCGATGCCCGCCCGGCGTGTGCCCACAACTATCTCAGAGAAGTCTGATTCGACCTCTCTATCAGAGCCTAGTTTGTCAACGCACCCATCTGTCTCAGGCGCATCTTCTCCTTCAATCTCACAAGCACGAAGTGGGCTAGTATCAGAGCCATCGTCGCTAAGTGGTTCCCGGATTGCGCTTGGCCGTAAACCTTCCGGCGCACGTGCTCTTCCGGCTAGCGGCGCTAGCCGAGTAATAAATCCAGATGCCCCATTGGTTTCTTCGCCTGAGCCGCAACATCTTCACCGGTCAACCGACAGCGACAGCGACACTATGTCCGATAATGTTGAAGTCGCAGCTGCCCCAAGACAACAGAAGATGCCTCAGGTGGACGACGTGAACGTGGACGCGCTCGCGGCGTTGTCGTTCCTCGACTCTGACGCCGCTGACTCGCCTTCTCCCGCGCCTCCAAAACTGGCCGCGACGAGCACGCCTGCGGGGGATCAAGTTTCACACTCGCCACTTTCCCGTCCACGCTCTCAGCCATCGCCCCCACTGCCCTCGCCCCATCCACCAGAGAACGAGAACCTGTCGGTCCTCGCAAGCCCTGCTGAGAATTCTGGACAGTACAAGTCAACGTTCACGCCGTCTCGGCAGGCTGTGCAACGCAAGGCAAGGCAACAGGCACAACAAGCCGCGTATCAGGCGGCCGTTCACAGGCCTGGGAGAGCGAACGGAAAACGTGCCTCACCTGCGCGGGTGGCAGGCTGGAACGAAAGCAGCGACGAAGAGGAAGAAGAAGAAGAAGAAGACGACGCTGACTCGGACGGCGAGCCCTCGACTACGGGTAGCAAACAACCTTCTCAAACGTCTGGTCAAGTGGTCGCTCCCGCGCCTGTGCAGGTTGGTGCTACGCCGATTCGGCCTCTCCGGCCTCAGAGTCGCACGCAGTCTCCGGCCGAGGTTCCCACTGCAACTGATGCGAACCCATACGCTCAACTGCGACACCCTCGTGGCCTCCCACCTGTTCCGAGACCACAAACGCAAGGTGATTCTGTAGTTTTACTTCTTGTGATGCTTGAGCTGACGGTTGCCATCAGGTAGTACCCCTGGTACTCAAGACGACTATTTCGGTGTCACTCCTCCTCGACGTTTCACTAGCGATACACGTTCGCGGACTCCCGACGAAGCTATTCCACCCCGCCACCTTTCCGATCATCCACAGCAGACACCAGTTCGGCATACTATCTGGACGCAAGTACTTGATTCCAGTCGTCAACCTGCGATGTATCAAACACCTGCGGAGGCAACACCCCAAACGCAGAGGGACACGTTTATACAACTCGATCCCACGTCTCATAGTATGACCAAAGCATTCACTCCGCATGGTTTGCTCTCTGCAGGCATGCAAGACAAGCAAGACCGTTCTGCGAAACGTCAAGAGGAACATGCACGCGAGACTGGAGTTTCTCTAATCAACGTTCCGAACAAGCCTCCACCGCCACAGAGTGGTCTCCTTGGCGCCATCACGGCACACGAACGTGAACGCAAACGTGAAGGCGGCGTTGGTGCGGCGTTGACGGAACGCGAACGAGAGAAAAGGCTCGCTGAAGACCGCCAGCGGAAATTGGACGAGCTGCAGCGTCAACAGTTGGAGATGGCTCAGTCTGGCATGTTCGGTGGTCAATACCCGATGGGCATGAATCCGATGATGGGAAACCCGATGATGAACCAGATGATGCCCATGAATCCGATGATGACTGGGATGCAACCAGTGAACCCGATGATGACCGGTGGCTACATGGGGTACCCTAACATGATGCCCGGCTATGGTGGCCAACCCTACATGTTCGCGGCGCAACAGGCCGCGCAAGCAGCTTACCAACAAGCTATGATGACCTTCTCCGGTGGGGATGGGATGCACGGTCCGTCGCCCCTAGCACCGATGATGACAGGGGGTGGAATGGGTTTTGATCCTCGGATGTCCATGATGGGAATGCCGATGATGAATCCAGGGATGCCGATGGGTGGAATGGGTAATGGGATGGGTGGTGGGATGGGTGGTGGGATGGGTATGATGGGCACCATGGGCAACATGGGTGGGATGGGAATGCAGATGACTGGCGGCTCTCCCTTTGATTCGCGGTTCTCACCCAACAACGCTGCCGGCGGTGTCCCGACTCGACCGGGCAATCACTCGTCGCGCCCCAGCTCCGCTGGCCAAGGATCCCCAGCTGGACCGCGTCCAGTAGATAAAACCTGAAGGCCTAAAGTGCCGCTTTTTGTGACGCATCGAATATGACCCGTTTCCGAGTTTTTGATGACCTCGCCTCGTGATTGCTTTGTCTTTTTTTCGGTATTCTGGACGTTTAATAGCACTCATCTCAGTTTAATTGTCTGCATTTTGTCGTATCCAGGTCTGGTTGTAGAGTCGCGTTTTTATACATTGCCGTGCCGGTTCCGAGACGCGACTTTGTCACTGACTCGGACTACGACGACATCGGATGCGCTAAAGTTCATCACAACGCTCATTTGTGAGGCAGGATGGGTGTAAAGTCCCTATGGAGTCTCCTTGCGCCCGTTGGCCGTCCAGTTCCGTGCGTTGTACCGTGTCTTTTAAAGGGGGGTACACGACGCTCACTTCAAATGAAGGCTCGAAACGATGGAAGGAAAGTCTCTCGCGATCGACTCGAGCATATGGATCTACCAATTCCAAGCCACCATGCGCGACAAGGAAGGCCGCGCCCTCGTCAACGCGCACGTCCTAGGCTTCCTTCGTCGGATATGCAAGCTCTTGTTCTACGGCATCCGTCCCGTGTTCGTCTTTGACGGCGGTGCCCCGGTGCTGAAACGAAACACGATCGTATGTAGCGCGCTGCCTCTGACGTCGATTCCTTACACACATGCACACACACACACGCACACATAGACGGAGCGCAAGAAGAAGAAGAGCGGGGCTGCTGAGAGTCATGTCAAGATTGCGGAGAGGTTGCTTGCGGCACAGATGAGACGGGAGGCGCTCGCGCATGCTGCTCAGGGTTCGCGGTACGTTCGTGGGGGGCACGCTACATATGACCTATGTCAACTCATGTCTGTATCAGTGCACCGTCGTCGTCCAAGGGCAAGCAAAAGGCTCCATCGGGTCCTGTCGTCCTCGACGAGGACACGGTATATCTCGAGGATATCACTGACGTCGTGGTCAAGACGCCCGCGAAGAAGAAGAACGATAACAATGACAAGGTCACACAGGTCTCGCCGCCGTCTTCGAAGAAGAAAAACCGGTTCCACGACCACGATCCGTACAGGCTGCCCGAGGTCGACATGGATGAACGCGTGGCGAAAGCGACGCGGGCGCCCGCGCCCGACCCGCGTCTAGCCACCGAAGAAGAACTACGCGCGTTCATCGAGGAGATGCGTCCGGAAGACTTCAACGTCGCGTCACCCGCCTTTCGCGAGTTGCCGACGGAGGTGCAATACGAGATCGTGGGCGATCTCCGGCTCAAGTCGAGACAGACGTCCTACACGCGCTTGCAGAACATGTTGAGGAAGGCGACTACCCCGCTCGATTTTTCCAGGGAGCAGATCAAGAATTTGAAGCAACGTAATGCGCTGACGCAGCAGCTTCTGATGACGACGGATAGTATCGGCAAGGCTCATATCACCATTCCTGTTCGGATTGCTAGCGAACGCAATAGAGAGTATCTCCTTATCAAGAACGAAGGCGTGGACGGTGGTTGGGTTCTGGGTATCAGGGATGAGGGCACCCGGGCGAAACCGATCGAGATAGACCAGGACGCTCGGGATGCCGTCGATGACGGCGAGAGCGATAGTGACATGGAGATGGAGGAAGTCAGCATGTACGGAAAAACGTCGTTCTGCTATTGTATTGTACTGACGAGGTTTGCGTAGACCGGGCCCGGCTCCCGTCGATCCTGACCTTCGGGAGTACCGACAAACGATGGCCCTGGACGCGATTAACAGGCGGTCGCAGGTGGGCGCGGTATCTCAGCCAGTACAACGCCGCGTCAAACCACAGTCGTTGTTTGACGTGGATGACGAGGATGATCTGCCTCGGTTCTATCCTGCGGTGTCTGATGAGGAAGATCCTGAGCTTGCCATTGCCATACAGGCCTCGCTGGACTCGACTCGAGCAAGTACGTCAACAAAGCCTTTGTCTAGCCAGTCCGGCGAAGAAGCTCTTGGTCGAGCTCAGCCAGCTGCAGTTCCTTCTTCGCATCTCGATCCTTATGAGGACGACGACGATTTATATGCATCCCCGTCTCGACTTGAGACGGCATTATCGATTGCAGGTGCACGGCATCTTCCCATGACTCCAGGAAGTTATGCCCGACAGACCACACAAGCATCGTTGTTCGGCGCCCCGTCATCGCTCTTACCTCAAAAGATCTCTGACCACCCATCTTCTACGCTATCCCTCAACGAGGATGATACGGAAGAGATCAGGTCATTGGAGGAGCCTCCGTTGTCTGCGGTGCCAATACCATCAGCACCGTCTCCCGTACTTCATAGGGCTTCTACGGAGCATCCCGCAGAGGCTGCCGCTGAGTCAGACGTGGATGACGACATGGAAGAAACTGTCGTGTCACCTCCCCACTCCGCATCTCTGGATACCGTTTTCGCCCCAGCTCTATCTCCACCTCCACCTCCGTTTATGATCGGAGACAACCGTGGGGCCGATGCACGGTCACCGTCAGTATTGTTCGATTTGCCATCGCCGATGCGAACGGTGTCAACATCTGCAGTCCTTACACTGGAAGAGGATAGCGACCAATCGGCCATTGAGTGGTCCCGATCTCCATCTCCAGCAGGGGAACTCGGACTCTCGACCAACGACGCGTCCGCAGTCGAACGTCCATCAGATAAGGAAGAAAGTTGGGATGCTGCGCAGGAAATGGACGCTCATGAAGAAGCGGGGGAGTTTGCTCGATTCGTCTCCCAGATGAAAGGGAGGGATCTAGACACCGTCAGGGACGAGATCGATGAGGAGATCAGGGATTTGAATCGACAGAAGAAAGCGGCAATTCGCGATTCTGAAAATATCACGCAGCATATGATCTCCCAGATAATGGTATGTGTGGGTGTTCCGGTGTGTGGGTGTTATAACTGAATTGATCTAGCTGATGTTGCGCCTATTCGGTATCCCTTACATCACCGCTCCGATGGAAGCGGAGGCACAATGTGCTGAACTCGTATCATTAGGATTGGTGGATGGCATCATCACTGATGACTCTGACGTATTCCTCTTCGGGGGATTGCGGGTTTACAAGAACATGTTCAATCAATCCAAGACAGTCGAATGCTTTTTGTTGTCTGATCTGGCTCGCGAACTCGGCCTCGAGCGCGATGCCCTTGTCCGCTTGGCGTACTTACTCGGTAGCGATTACGTGGAAGGGCTGTCGGGCGTTGGACCAGTGGTAGCCATGGAGCTTATGAAAGAGTTTCCTGGCGAGGACGGCCTTCACAAATTCAAGGATTGGTGGAGCAAGATTCAAAGCGGACGAGATGGAGATGACGACAATAATTCCAAGTTCAGAAAGCGCTTTGTAAGTCCTCGCATGCAAGTTCCCCGTTGGGTCCACACGCTGATTTGAAGTTTTTTGAACGCGGCAGAAGAAGAAGTTCAGGGATCTTTATCTTCCGGCAGAGTGGCCCAATCCCCTTGTTGTAGGTTGTCACCCCGTTCTGTCAATTTTCGACCCTAACCTGAAATGCCTATTTACAGAGAGACGCCTACTATCATCCTACGGTCGATTCGTCAGAGGAGCCTTTCAAATGGGGGATACCAGATCTCGATGCACTTCGACAGTGCGTTGGCGTTGATTAGAACAAGTGCGAATACTGACCGGACCCGAACGTAGCTTCTTGCACGAAGAATTAAGCTGGAACGAGAGCAAGGTCGACGATCTACTGCTACCGATCATTCAGAAAATGAGCCGCCGCAATCAGGTGAGATCTTCCGGGTCGCCCTGAAAGGTTCGTCGCTAACCAGGTTCTGCCACCGCAAGGCCACTGCCGCGAACAGACAGGGTAGTCTGAATGTGTTTTTGGAAGTGGAGTCTGGAGCCGGGTCCTTTGCACCCCGGAGAAGGCAAGCGTACGCGAGTAAGCGACTGCAACAGGTCGTTTCCGACTTTCGAAAAGAACGTGCGAAACTCAGTCATCCACGCGGTGGGTCCACTGCGCCTTCCCAAGATGGTGATTTTGCCTCCGAGGAGGACAGTGGACCAACAAGGAAACGCCGTAGAACAACGGCATCAGACAAACGAAAGAAGGGCGTTCAGAAGAGCACAAAGGGAAAGACGAGTAAGAGGACTAGTGCAAAGGGTAGAGATACGACAACATCCACCGAGGAGAGCATGGATGACGCAAACGATCCCCCACTGACTGGTCCAAATCCGTCGCGGCCCCTCGGAGTCGAGTTACGCCCTCGACCGGAACATGGAAAGAAAATGGATGCAAGTCTTGCCGAGGATTTTTCCGAACTTGAATATATGGAATGATGATAGTGGTGTATACATATATACTTTCTATTTTGGTGTTCTGATCCGGGATGTGGATTGTCTGGAATGATAAGGACCCGCTGCGCACTAGCTCATTCAATCCGAAGCATCTCGATTAATGACATTTTGGACCACGCCGTCCGACCTCATTTGACTACGGCAGACCGGGATATCCACAGCAAGGCACTGTGCCGAGTACTACATCGCCTCATCCTCAATTTCTTCCCTCGCCTAGATTTGAACGATGAAACAGTTAGCTTAGCTCTATCAACCGGAAATTTTCAGCGGCAGTGCATACTTTGTTCTCTTCCAGGCCGCCAAGCTCCTTCACGAGACCAGAGTAAGGGTACTCTCGAGGCACGGTGGGTCTCTCCGGCACCAGGGCATATTTGCAGAAAAAGCCAAAGCCAACGAAAGCGGAAGCCGCTAGTGCGAATTGAAACAAGGCGGTCCGAGGAGGTACGACCGAAACATCTGGCCCCCACATCGACAGAACTTCTTCGCACTCCGGAACCTAGTAGCAATGTAATGTCGTCAGCTATGACATGGTCCGTTACGGGTCCGCGTGGTACGGACGGGGTCACCAAAGTTGCGCCTCATTTGTTGGTCCCACCAGCCTCTGGGTGGCAGCGTTTGACTAGACTCCCATGGCAGTTCGGGGTAGTCGCCGAGCTGAGGGTCTCTGTCTTGAGCGAGCGAGGTAGAGGCGTTCCTGCGCGAGGGGAGCGACGTGGCGGAGCGGAGGGACAGCGGAGGGAGGGCGGGTCTAAGGAGGCGAGCGGGTATTGAAGAGCGCATCGAGGATGAGAGTGAGGACGGGGTGCCAACGACGCGCACGATCGTTCCCGAGGGGGGACCCCGGAAAATCGAGCGGGGATATGTGGGACCCTGGACAGTTTGTTTGTTTGTTTTGAATTTGCCGGCGGAGGTGAAAGCCGATGGAAGCCTTGTGTCAGCTCAAATGACCCTGTCGTGGTCGTAAATGTATAAAATCTTCGGTCTTGAAGGTCTGCGCCCATCCATGCGGTCCGTACTGTAAATTTTCGTGCCGGACTACTACCCTAACCATATACAGGCCGCGGCGAGGTACACCTTCACGTTAGGTCCTTGTCAAACCCCCGTTATATATACTGGACCCTTGGGGTGCGCTCCCTCTTAATTTGACCCTTCATTGAATCACTCAGTCCTATCGTCCTTTTCCCCACAGTCGGTCTTTGATGCTCTTGACTTGGGCTAGCCATGACGATAGTGACCGTGTCCATTATCAAGGACCTCGACAAGCGGCTACCTAAGAAGCCGATGCACCGGCGGCCTAGTGGGGAAGTTGTTTCACCGCTCATTTACACAAATGATATTGTAAATTTGTGAGTTGAGACGCCGTTCTTGCCAACTCACCATGCTCACATGACCACACATCAGTGACCATTGGGATCATATGTTCATAACGAACTGTTGTAAACGTTTAACACTTCATCACTTTGACACACCTCCTGCGACTGTGCTCGACCTCGGCTGTGGTCGTGGTCTCTGGGCTATCGAAGCCGGCAGACAGTGGCAGGTGTGTCGAATACTGTTCTCCTGTCTCTGTACCTTCACTGACACGGTTGACTCTCAGGGAAGCATGATCGTGGGCTTCGATGCCCAACTGGTGCAACCCAAGCTCACCATCCTTGACAAAAGTTTATCCCGTAGGCTGAAATGGATTCACGGTAACATGTGGGGTTTTTATTTGCCGGATCCAGACATTGCTTTCTCATGACATTTTGTCAGACTTGACGGGTTGCCATTTCGCGAAGGTCAATTCAACTTCGTAAGGATGGTTCGTATGGGCCTCCATATACCGGAAGACGAGGTTAGTGTATTGGTTGCTTCCCATTGCTTTGCTGACGAATTGTTTTGTGAACGATAGTGGGGATGCATGCTGGCGGTAAGCATCTCATCGTGTTTTCAATCCGCCGTACCTCATTCGTTGTCGTTCAGGAAATTTCACGTGTACTAAGTCCTAACGGCGTTCTGGAGGTATGGAATGAGCGTTGGCACACCGAGAGCGTTTTGTTCTAACCTACAACTCGAGATCATCGAAGAGGACCTAATCTTCCCATCTCCAAGCTCACCGCTTTTGAGCATAACACCTCCGAGTGGAGAGTCATCCGCAAACAGTTCACCACGGAGCTCGAATACCGCGGTGTCGAATCCTACATTGCTCACAAAGTCGGATCCGTCGGTGGCCGGTGTCAGCTCAAAGAGCAGCAACTTGGATTTATTGTCGGGCTCTTCGTGGTCATCCCTTTCGCTTAGCATGCGCAGTGATCTTAAATGCCCATCACCTCCTGACCCTCGGGATCACTCAAGGCTCAGGCGAGCATGGGAAGAAATGCTGAGCGACAGTTTCCTCACGCCCAACCTAGTCTCCGTTTTGCCCTTTCATCTTGGCGCCTGGTTTCGCGACATTCGAAGTCACCCAGCTCTCGAAATTCCTCTTCCGCCAAGCTCGTCCCGTAAACGAGGCGCTCGTGCGACCGTCGGACTGCCGGAACTCATTGATCCAGATACGTTGTTCGAGCTCCGGCCATTGTCATCAACAGCATTTCCAGATTCGGATGATGAAAGCACGCGTTTCTCCGGACGGAAATCTTCTCACAGGGGCGTATCGACGTGGAGTTCGATGCACTTAGCACGTACCGTTCGGACAATCACGGCATGCAAGGAGTCAATATGGCGTACTTACGAAAGGTTGTACGGGCAGGATCCTTCAATCCCTTCCCTCGTGAGATCTGCACAAGAAAAGTATCTCAGGAAACATTTCGTTGAAGTTCAATCTACCACGAATCCACTCCGCGACTATTTCGAGCGTGACTGGATCAACTGGGAAAAGTGAGCAGCATCGTCCACCTCTAATCCCTCCATTCGAAACTGACCTCACGTGTTCAAGTGATATGGCCGATCGTACCTCCGTCAGAGGAAGCATCCAATCCGAGCTAAGTTGGAACGAACCCCTTGGGAAACCTCCAGAATGGCGCGCCTGGTTCAACTCCCTACCTCTGAGCGAAGAAATTGAATTTGGTGAAAAGCTTGAGCTATGTAGGAGATTGCGCGGGTTCGTATGCTTCAAAGAAGACACCATACCGGCGAACAGAGGACCTGACCAACGCGATTATTATACCTTCTAACGTTTGATACCTGGGATGAGAACTCGGATGAAATTAGCACAGATTTAGACAGCAGATTCTAGGGCACGATACCCCCCACTACCAGCTTGTATAGTAGGCAGAATCGTTACAAAGCATATTCATTCACCTCTGTGTCGGAAGTAGTGCTATTTCGGATCTCAGGAGATTAGATTTACCAAATCAGGATGGCTTACCGCTGGTAGTCCGGACTCTACTACTATAGCGAATAGCGAACACGTTTGTCGAGCACTCCCTTTGTACTCTCCTTCACGATCATTCCTCGCACTTCACAGCCTCTTCGACGTGTATAGTTATGGCCGAACCACAAGCTCCGAAACCAGCTGAAAAGCCGCGATTGATATCTGAGTCTGATATCACCAAATACAAGGTATGCCATCCAAATCGCTTTGTGCAGGCGTCATCGGGAGCTCTGATCATATCGCGAAATCCTTAGACGGCAGGGGACATCGTGAATGATGTCATGAAAGAACTCGTCTCCACCGCCGTTGAGGGCGCAAAGATCCTCGATCTCTGCATCGAGGGGGACAAGCTCCTCGAAGAAGCAACCGCGGCGGTGTACAACAAAGCCATCAAGGGTGTCAAGGTTCCAAAAGGCATGCAACACCCTCCTTTCTTGTTGTTTATCCACCCTCATCTCAGTTCCATTCCTTTGCTTCCCCAATCCTCCGCATTTTGACCGACCTGGAACGATTATGTAGGCATCGCCTTCCCGACGTGTATTTCCGTCAACAACGCCGTCGCCCATTTTTCTCCTCTCGCGTACGTGCCTTTCTTCTTTTGCTTTTTTTTTTCTTCATGCCCGAATGCCTCGCCCCGCCGAGCGCTTCTTCGATCGAACTGGATCGATCGTATCTCACTCATGTCATAATCATGCAGCTCGGACACCCTTTCCTCTCAGACATTAGCCAAGGACGACGTCGTAAAGATCCACATCGGGGCGCACATTGACGGGTTCGCTGCGATTAGCGCCGAAACGATCGTCGTCGGAGCGAGCCAGGAAAATCCGGTGGAAGGAAGACGCGCGGACGTACTCAAGGCGGCTTGGCATGCTGCCGAGGCTGCAGTAAGGGTGGTCAAGGTCGGGAACAAGAACTGGGCGGTGACGGATGCGGTCGCCAAGATCGCCGCAGCGTGGGACTGCAAACCGGTCGAAGGTGCGTCTACGGTCGGGTCGACGATGGTGCACGATCGCGACACGCTGGCCTGTGTCTGATAGACTTTTTGACGTTTTTCCGGGGCAGGGATGCTCTCGTGTCAACACGCGCAAAACGTGATCGATGGGAAGAAGCGGATTATCCTGAACCCCACTGAAGTTCAGAGGCGGGACATGGAGGCGATCACGTTTGCCGAAGATGAGGTGTATGGCATCGATATTCTCGTCTCGTCTGGGGAAGACGGCAAGGTAGGCTCGAGCATCCTCATCTGAGGTGACGATCACAACTGATCGATTTGTCTCAAGGCACGAGTGGAAGACTCGAGAACGACTATTTATCAAAAGGAAGGGACGGTCACATATCAATTGAAAATGAAGAATTCTAGGGCCGTGTTTTCTGAGATGCAGAAGAAGGCTGGGCCATTTCCGATCAACATCCGTGTATTGGAGGATGAGAAGAGAGCGCGTCTGGGTCTCCAGGAGGCCGTCTCGCATAATTTGGTGAAACCATACGAGGTGGTGTAGGTGACAGTCACTTTGATCAAGATGTGCTTTCTGATATTGATCTACCAGGTACACACCTGCGAATACGTTTGTGGCTGCATTCCATTTCACCGTCGCTCTCCTTCCTGCTGGTCCTTTACTGATCACGCATCCGCCTGTCTGGTACAAACCAGATCTGGTCAAGACCGAGAAAGAACTGGAGGATGAGGAACTAAAGGCCCTATTGGCGAAACCACTACGGGAGAACAAGAAGAAAAAGAAGTCGGAGAGTGTGGATGTTGGAGCCAAGTGAATAGACTACCATTGCATAGTTGTACACTATTTGTCGATTGGCAAAATGGCCAGATGTAACCGACGGTGAAATCGAAGTAGTAGTATTGGCCTCCGATCGGACTACAACATTACTTGAGCTCTGATGTCCCCGCCTCCGTTAGTGTCCTTGGTTCCTTGTCTGCGGCCTCTTGGCCAAATTCCCCTATCGTTCGAACGACGAGATCGAGGTTCTCCAAGAATCCGTTAACGGACAGACGTGCCAAACGGACGGTCAAGGTCTGAAACGTCCTGAGATTCATCGATCGTCAGCAGCACACTTTCCGATAAGACAAAGTATGGTTAGACCCGTACTAAAGACTCACGCGATCAGCTCGTGGCCCTCTACGGTCAAAGACCGCTTGACGGCATCCTTTTGCAATTCGCCGTCGACGTCGATGACTTGCCTTGCGATCGTGGCATGCTTGATGCTCGCAAACGGGATGCGAACGGTGCTATATGGGACTCATCAGATGCAAGTAAAAACGGACGGACGGACGGGCGGGCGATCGGGTGAGCGAGGTGCTTACACGGTATGCCATGCTCCGTCGGACATGGTGGCGGTGATGGTAGCCGATAGTGGTGGTGGATAAATTGACGATCGTCGCCGTTGCCTTCGATGCCGTCGGTCCCGATTGCACGGCGCGCGCCGCCGAGTTGGATCGAATGATTGATTCAAGTTACTCAACATCAGAACGGCTTCTTCTAGACGCGTCGCTCTCCAGTGACTAAAATCTCACGACGGGTCGATCGCATTGATTTACATTCAAAAGAACTCGGACCCGGCTCTATGGACTGTTATTCGATCGCGAGATCTACGCTTTTGAAAATTTGAATGCCCAAGATATACGTATTTCAAGTCGGCACTCGCACGCTACGGGTTAACCGATCAATTCAGAGTTGCCGTGAACGGGCGCCTAATCGCCCCCTCGAACATGTCGAGACTCTCGGATCCATCGGTTCGGAGACTTCAATGCACCACTGAATCTTGAGTTTGTTGACATGCGCTGTGGCGTTTCTGGGGTAGTAGTAGGGTACCTTCGCTAGCGGGTCAGCGGAGTAGCTGGCACGCTCTGATTGGTTGCTCACTTCCACCAAACACCCGATTAGTAGCGGCGTGACGCGTGACCGCTCACACCATATCGTGCGCACCCGAGTCGGCGAGGAACTTGCACGACACCCAGTGATCTTTCCCCCGTTTTTGAAGTTCGTCAATGTCATTGACTCATATATGCAGGTTGTTATACTATAATCATGGGTCCAGCCTGGATCTTGATGATCATTAGCCTAGGCTCGGCACCGATTTTACTCTGCCGTTCTTGATACCGCCAGTGACCACCGTATCGTTATGTCACGCCGGAAACTAAGAGGAAGACGCCACAATCAATTGACAGCGTCTGGACAGGCCGCCAAGTGAGCAAGGTCGGGACTCCCGACTTTCTGACAGAAGCGTTCTACGGCACCGATCACACTTGACTTCTGTGGCGCCGTCCGACTTCTCTCGAGTAGAAGGTTCACAAACTCGAACAGGAAAACAGGTCGGCTACAGTTGGCCTACCGCCAGGGTCGATAGGTTCTAGTCTGGGAACTCGTGAGAACTTGGCGCCATACTACTATGTATGTGTGTATGTCTTGCTAGTGGGCCGCCAGGTTCGTAATAAAGTTTTGGGAATTGACCTATTCACTTCGCCCGCACAGAACGCACACTGTGAGGGTGTTTCTGACAGCTAGTATATACAGGTCACTTCAAGCGCCGCAGCTCACTGCGTCCACTGGAAGGGGAAAGAACGGGACTCAGCGGACCTTGTCCCGAATCCATACAAGACGGAGCCGCATCAGGAAGTCAGGATCGTTGTAACTGCCGTCACCACTTTGAGGGACACTGACGCCCCCATATACATAAGTACTAAGTTAACCCCTTCGGCATTACGATTTTGCCCTGCAAAAGATGCTAATGGCTAATCGAAAGATAAATAGGTTGTGGCACTTTTGAATGGTAGTACGTGGTACTTATGGAATCTTCCATTGCTACTTAACTCAATGCATTACCAGGCCCTTGGGAACGGGATCAATAGTTCCGCAGGTGCCCTAACCGCGTGATGATCTTCGACAGACGTATGAGGAATCCTTGGAGCAATGGCTGCTGACTGGCACACACGGTCGACCGCGTGAAAACATTCCCGGATCGGTAGAATACCAAGGTCCGTCACGGTGACCCGTGTGCAGCGTATGCAGGGGACAGAGTCGTGTCAGTAGAGGCGTATGCTCACCTCTCACGAACTTCGGTCAGCTGATCCCGAGGTACTACAGCCCTGAACGTGGGCTAAAATGACACGGTAAAGCTAAGTCTACCACGAACAAGACTGCCTGTTACTTGAACTTGGCGGTTTCGACATTTGTACGGTGCTGATAGATGATGCGGGCGTGCCGCTTATTCGAGGAGCTTATCGTTCTGTGGCCGGAGTCCACCAAGAGTGTAAGAAGAAGAATTCCGAAGCCATTTGTCGCGATATGTGGTCCGGCACATAGTGAATAGAAATCGGCCTGTGGAGTTCTCTGATACATTGTTCTACTAGGAATCAAACCCATCCTCTTTGCAAGCACTTAACACGCGCATCATGATCTCTCGTCATCGCCGCGGGCCGTAACCATCACAGTTACGGACCGATGCGACGCGACGCCCGTAATGCGGGCCTCGGGTTGGCCGGGCGGCCTGAGACACGAGTCTCACTGGCAGAGGCTGACCGTGATGATTGAACCGCAGACACAGGACTCTACAAACAAACCTACGATATTCCGGTTACCGTCACACCATCAGTCCAACTGTCCATAGCTATCACTGGTCGCTCGCTAGTCACACGATGTGCGCCTGACGTGAGACGAGAGACAGACCTGACCGAGTGTATGCTCCCACCGTTGGCTGATAGGTCGGGTTGGCGGCGTGTGCTCTAGGTATGTGCTTCTCCCTCCCGCCCTAGTGCGGCTGCGACTTCTATTCTCAGGATCGTCTGAACGAACCGACGAGGTGTCGACGATCGATTCCTGGAGCTGACGAGATGAATTAGGCATCAGGGATACAACGTTCCATTTTCGCACAGCGTTGGTAGCGAGAATGCCAACCACGGTGGCCGGTTGTGCCGAAAAGAACCAGTGAGACCCCGTCGCCAAGTCTGGGAGAACGACAGTACTTTTCTCGACACTTGTCACAACAGGCTCTTTGTTCCATCAACTTCTCGGATAAGGATAAAGATAATTTGACGAGAATGTTACGCTTCGTCTGCGTCCTTGAGATCAGGCGACAACACAGCGGAATGACGACGCGAACGACTCACCTCCCAGAGAAATACTGTATAACCAATCGAGCGTGATGCAAACAGGTCAACGTGTTTTGCTAATTCACGAAATCCTTTACCAAAGATCGACTTTGCATATAAAGCAACCAAAAAGATCAACCAGCCCAAGGAATCCTTGAGTACCAATACCATATAAACCCAAACCAGTGGACGTTACAAAATACAATCCACGAAATCCTGTAATGAAAATCAAGAGAAGCTACATACTCCAGATCTGGCCTGAAGAAGTAAGCAATGAGACCCGGGCCAGCTCCGGGGCCGGAAGAAAGATAAGTTATTTAAGTAACGAATATCTTTTTGTTTTTTGCCACTTAAAGGGCAAACGCGACGGCTGCGGAAACAGCAGCGCCGACGAGAGTCGCAGCACTGAGAGGCCGCGTCGAAAGTGTGCCAGAAGTAGAGGAGGGATTCGAGCCAGCGTTGGCGGCACCGCCTGGGGTGAACGCGGAAGATGTCGGAGACGGATAAGTGCTCGGGGTTCTGCTCGTACTGGTGTTTAAGCAAGAGGAATCGTTGCTAACGCCAATGGTGATCTGTCGTGCATCATGAGAACGATCAGGGTCCGGTTGTGGGAGATACGTACTGAACTGCTCCAGGCTTCGTTTCCGGCTGAATCCTCTAGAGAGAGAACGACCTCGGTGCCAGCAGCCAGGTTGACGGTCCAGGTCGTGGAAGTTGAAGTATGGTTGCCAAGGTCCTCGCTGTGTGGTCGATGAGTGGTCGACCGGGGCAGGTGCAGTCTGGGAAGGACTCACAGTGATACACCGCACGTGTCGGCTGCAGAGGCAACAAGAAGGTCATAAGGAGGATTGCCGGTATCAGACCAGGTGATTTGAGCCGCTTGGCACTGGAAAACATATCAAGAAAGGAGAAAAGTCCAATGGGTAGGAAAACAGACCTGGACAAGGCTGGGAGTGTCGATCGTGAAATTAGACCCCTGTGCGATCACGGATCGGAAGAGAGCGACAAAGAGAGAGACGAAAAGGAACGTGGTGAACATGTCTGCTCAGTAGATGGATCTTCAGACGACTAAATGCCCGGACAACGGGAGAGGAATGGAGGAAATAAAGTCATGGCAAAAGGACAATCACGGTATTCTTATGTGCGTCGGTTTCAAACCCCGAATGTACAGTGTCTTACACGGCCTGTCAGTGCGACAATGAATTGTTCGCGTGCTACTGGCTACCGACTCAGAGCTTGCTCTTGACAACGTTGCCTCCTTCCACCAATCTCCGCCGCTTCGTGATCCTGTTCACAGTATTGTCAGCAAACTCGTCTCATTAATTTACCCGATCAGGAATATCTCACCCAGAATGCATTATTACGCTTGGTTCCTTGCCAATGCCTTGCACCGCTTGGCGCTCTTCAATTGTGACATACGGTCGCTCGGACGCGCCGACGTAGATCTGTCTCGGACGCCAAATCTTGACCCCTTCCGGAGACAGCATCATCTGTAATACCGTCAGCAACATCATGACTGAATGGCAAGAAGGTAAGCACCTGGCGCCAATGTGCAAGCCACCCTACGACACGGGGCACGACGAACAGGACTGGGAAAAAGTCCATCGGGAAACCTGGAAATCATAAGTTCGCTACCGAATTGCGATTGTTGACCAAAAGTCATACCCATTGCGCGATAAATGAGCCCACTACAGAAACAAGCGAACTCATCAGTACTTGCATTGCTCGGTCGCAAAAACATGATCATACCTCCAAAAGTCCACGTTGGGAGCCAGCTTCCGTGAGACGAAATAATCGTCTTTGAGGGCAGCATCGTGCAACGCCATTGCAGTGTTGAGGAGAGGATCAGCACCCGTGCTGCACGACGAGAGCGTTAAAACGAGCCAACAAAAAGCAAGTGGGAGACGTACACTGCGAATACTTCGTTGGCAATCTTTCTGATGATGAATGACCGTGGATCAGACTATCAGAAAACAACTTTAGACGAATGGTCTTCCTGGTAGGCGGAATGGCACACGTACGGTCTTGTAAACACGATGCCCAAACCCGCTGAGCACCTTCTCCCGGCGCTTCACAGCTGCGAGGAAACTCGGAACGTTCTCGGGACTAGAATCCAGACATTAGCTGCTGTAGAGTAAGCCAGTCCCCTATGGTCGTACCTTCCAACAGATATCAGCATCCGGATCACGGCTTCGTTCGCGCCACCATGAAGAGGTCCACTGAATACCGAATCAATAAGCGCAGGCTTTTCAAAAGGGTACGATAATGCTTACTACAGCGACGCGCACCCCGCTGCAATTGCACTATACGGATCCGGGAGGGACGATCCCGTTTGAAGGACAGTCGTACTGGATGCGTTCATCTCGTGGTCAGCATGGAGGATGAACAGAATATCTAATGCGCGGACAAGGACGGGATGAGGTTTGTACGTGACCCCGCTGGATGCCGACGTAGATGGGAACGCGTCGCTATGAGAGAGATGGTCGAGCTGGAAAAGGAACCTGATATGATGCGTCCATAGTCATTACCATGCTGTAGCGTGAGGGAGCGTAGCAAGGACATACGATTCGGTATAGCTCATCCCGGTGGGGGGTATCACAAACTCTCTTCCTTGTCGGACGCGGTAGGCCATTGCAGCGAGGGTCGTGGCTTTCCCTATGATCCTGTAAATCTGCTTGTCCATGTTCTGCAGGGCGACCGGGTCCGCTTTGGCGCCGTTAGTGTACAGGTTCTGGCCTAGAAACGGGCGCGAACAGGGTCACATCAGCGTTGCGCCCCGCCTCGACAAATTCGCAGACGATACCTTGGAGAGATGGGTTTGCCTCGCTGTAATAGGACCCCAAGTACGCGAATGCACTGGTCAGGATGGCCATCGGATGCGCGTCGTATCTGAAGGCGCGGAAGAACCCAGCTGCCTCCGCATGCATCACGCCGTGATTGAGAACTTCGCGTTCAAAGTGAGAGAGCTGGGCCCGGGTGGGTAGGGGGCCATAAATGAGGAGGTAGGCACACTCGAGGAACGAGGACTGGGAGGCGAGTTGTTCGATGGGGTAGCCTCTGAGAAGGACGGTCCGTGAGAAATGAAGGAGGGTGCATGTATAAGAGCATGAAATACCGGTAACGCAGGATGCCATTGTCACCGTCGATGTAGGTGATACTGCTCTCCACGACGGCAGTGTTCAGGAAACCTCGGTCGGAAACGCGTAGACCGCGCTCGGTCTCGTCTTCTGGGCGGTCATTTGGGCCGGGTTGGGCGCGAATGGACTTGAAAGCGGGAGCAGGAATGGCGTTGTGAGATATGCTGCGAGGAAGGTTGAGTTCGATCACAAGTTACACGTGTGGATATACGTACGGTACTTTGTATTGCTTTCCGGTTCGATTGTCTACGACGGTCAGCGAGTCGTCCCGCTTGACGGTTGAGGATGGCGTGTCTTGTCCCATGACTTGTTGAATTCCATGAAAGTACAAGTCGGTTTAAGTAGCCTCGGCTCATCGGGTGAGAGTCGCATCCGATTTCACATGTTTCAACTAGTTCGTACAAAAAATGGTATGCAAATAGTACAACTGTCTCGTCTCATGCAGCCCCTTCAATAGTCTTCTTCTCTCGAGTCAACCATCCTGACAGATATCAGACGAGATGAAGTACACAGCCAGGACGGAACATACCTCGCAACTTTTGATCATGTGCCTTTTGTCTCTCGCGATCTACCGCCCGCTGACGTGCTAATTCTGCGTCAACCAGTGGCGCTTCTGTGTGATTACCGTGTCAAGTCAGCAGCCACATTTAAAGCAACTTATCGATGCATACCGTTGGGAGCAACCTTCTTCGCTTCTGTGAGGGCGATCTCGGCTCTCTCAAAAAACCCTAGCTCCCCCAACGCCTTGCCTTTTCTAAACAGCGCCTTGGAGTTGGCCGGGTTCTTTGCGATCGCCTGCATCGTCCCAGTCGTCGGACCCAGAATGTGAGAGGTGGTGATGTACCTACCTTATCTGCGGTATCTACGGCACGTTTCCAGTTTTCTTGTTTGATGTGGCACGCCGACATATTGGCATAGATCTTCTCGAGCATGTAATCTATCTGTCGGATGTCGGACATTTGTCAACAGCTGGAAAGTTAGATGGCATGACTGCCCACTTCGGTCTTTTCTTCTTTAGCACTCGCAGCCTCATCGACGGCGGAGATTGGAGGGGAAGAGGGGAAGCCCATTCCAAGGGACTTGAGTGCGTTTCTGAGTCACAAGGGAGACGCGCTTGTGAGGATCCTAGGGCGAGAGAGTTGTGCACGTCGACCAACGTACGTACTTGTCGAGTCCGTGAAGATACATGAGGGCCTATTAAATCGGTGAGATCCAGACCTTTCAAATGAATCGTAATCTTGAACCGTACCTCGTGATAAGATCGCAACGCTGCATTCACCGAATGATCAGACGCGTCACTGTCAAGTGGAAGAGACGCACCACTCTTGAGATCGCCGTCCTTGAACGATGTATCTGCGAGTTCCTTCTTTTCGCGCGATGTACTTAGCTTGACTTCAACTTCGGACCGCTCTTCTTGGGTCAGGACCACCGCGTTCGCGTCGAGGGCGACGGGTGGCTCTGCATGATGCGATTCTGATGTCGATGCGACGGAATCGAGGGTTTCTGCATTCTCAGACATTATTGGGCTCGATACGAAACAGATCCAAGTACCAGCGAAATCTGAAGGGGGTGCGGGGGATATATTTGTCCATGTTGTTCCTCCTTCCACATCCGGACACGCCCTCGCCAACCGACGGACGCTTGTTTTCGATACCACTTGACTATAGACATGGCTCTCCTCAGTAACATCCTCGGTTTCTCCGCCTTTGGTCTTGCGTCGCGTTTTGGTCAGCTCGCAATACAAAAACGAAATCTTATGGACAGTATGTTCTTCTCCGTAGCCGTTAAGCTCCGTATGCGATGCCCTTTTCTTCAGACCTAGCTGGACATGCCATTGCAATGGCTGCATTCGGATATGCTGGCTACTGGATGCATCACTACGAAGTACGGACAAGCGAGCTCATTGCATGGAAACGTGAGGAGATACAGGCCAGGGCGGATGCTCAAAGGGCAGAATGATGTGGACCAAGAAGCCCACATGTGGGGTCGTGCTTGTGGTTCGACCTGGCGTAGGTTCGTAATTTGCTCCAGGGGTATCTGACCACTGACGCGTTGCCTGCGAGAAGAGGTGCTATGACACAAATTGTTCTATCTAGAAGTTGTTGATACCTCCATCCGGGAAAAGTGCACGCAGAGTGACCGTGCTCTACGAGAGTTTCCGTGCCGTGTGTAAGGTTCCAAGTGCGTCATCGAACGCCACCTGCCACCTACCAGCCAGGCTAGCCACTGTTTACTCCTTGCATCCTCACCTTCGTGATGATCGGAAAGCGTGCGTCACGGACATGGACACTTCTATTTCACGACCCCTTTCCCTGGACGAGCCAACGCAGTCCGGATATGAACGACCACGGATACAGCACGTTCTGGGGTCGTCTCCTCAACGATGTATGCGTCGGACCTTGAAAGAACAGTATAAGAGAAGGTCAGTCGAGGGACTGTGTCGCTGGCCCACTAGAAATGAACCATTAAGAATACGACACTGCCTAACATCGACTACCATGCGTTTCCTTCTCCTCTTGCTCGTGCTGAGCTTTGTAGCCACTTCCACGTTCTTTTTCGCAGAAGCTAGAAAGGTATGTCATTCGTCGTTTACCACGTTGACCCTGACTGTTTCATCGCTAGCCGCATAGATCCTCCAAACTTAGGATGGAGGCCATCAGAACATCTAGAGGGGACTTTTAAGCGCTAAGTCCCCACCCCTGGTGTATCATAATCACGAGGTATGTGGCAAGGCCGCGGTGTGCATCATAGATGTTGTCATGTTGATGACATGCGTTGATGGCAGTATTGTTTTCTGTTAATCACGTTTCGGTCCTGGCGACTTATCCGCCTTTGTTCCACCTACTTTTGTACGATGTACACGTGTAGTCTCATGTACTTGTATACACAAATCACACGCGCGAAGTGATCTCAACGAGGGAAACCACGAGGCGAGGAACGTGTATCGCGGAGTTTGAAATGACAATGGTTCGGGTATCATCGGAGTTGGAACAGTGGAAGTAACATAGTATTATGTAATATTCAACTGTTAACGCGAACGACGACGACGACGACGCCGACGAACTACCCCGATTGATTTCGAATTGCTGAGACGTTCCTTGCGTCGTCTTTTATTATTTCTTTTTGTTTCTTTTTTGACATCCGCTCGTTTTGTTCATGATGCCCGCGTCCTTGTCCCCGTTCGCTCTCATCGTGCCTCGTCCAAACATTCCCGGCGCTCCACGCACGCCAAATCGCAGCCCCGTCGCGTCTCACATCTTCCTGTCCCCGCCATCGAATCGAAACAGCACGGACTCGTGGAACAGCTCAAATTACGACTTCGAGGACCCGAACGCAGTGTGGAAGGAAGATCAAGTCAGGCTCCTGTCCAGAGTCCGTCTCGTTCGTTCACCGTGGTTTGACCCCGCTTATATCTCATTTCAGACACTCGACGCCCTCCCGGCGCACCTTATCACGCCCTTCAACGGTTCCGTGCCCCCACCTAATCTGCTCGATAAGATTGCCCGTGGCGTATCAGCAGCCAAAGGTCCCAATGATTGGCCGCACTCTATTCGGGCGACACGCTTGAAACTTCTGGAGCTGGCTCGTCTCAAGGCCCAGGAAGAGAGGCGCAGAACCACTGTCGAGGAGGAGTGCGTACCGCTGGGTGTGGTAGTCTGCCAACGGAGCAACGGGGCGAGAACACCCGAGTCCGCGGAAGTACTGCAGCTACGAACCAACACTCCCATTCATTTACGGCGCCCGGTTTATCGTCAATCCAGCATGGACTTCTTGGACCCGGACCAATCCGATCGGAGTGAATGTATCGCGCGGTACGTATACCTTCCATCTTTCTCGTCATTTGATCACTGACGAATTCTCGGGCGCATATAGTCTCTCAAGTCGTCTTCAACGTCACGACCGGGTATTACATCATCCCTATCTTCGACCTGCGCACGTTCGCCATCGGGCAGAGCACAACAAATCTTCCCCATCGACCCCCAGTTCGTCAACTCTCAACTCGGGTCTCTATTCTGGAGCTCGCAAGTCGACTATTTCGGCGGCGTCTACTTCCTCTTCCTCGTTCGGCTCCCCAATGTCGATCTCTGCTCCACTTCGTCCATCGTCTCTTCGCCGCGCTTCCACTGTCACCCTAGCGAGCACGAGTGAGATACACGTTGGTGCTGATCCCGACAGCGAGAACGTATTGAAAAGTGCAAACTTTCGGCGCAGTGGTGGGTATCTCGATGTGGGTACGGATAAGGCTATGCTTCCAGTCAAGCGGGCGCTTTCGCACAACGGCGGCGGTAGTGCTACCCCGGCAGTGCCTGCAACGCCTGCTAGCAAACCAAAGAAACTCAAATCCACACCTGTTACTGCGGCCGGTTCCTACCGGAAGGCTACTCCCAATCCCGCAGCCGGAGAGACGAAGCCATTGCCTCGGACCCCTCCCAACGAGCCTCATGCATTGGCCTTGGAAAAAGAAACGCCGAACCGGACGGATAAGCACACGAAGTTCAGGAAGGGCCACAAACCTCAGCTCTCGGTTTCCTCTGACGAGGAGGAAAAAATCCGCTCCAAATCCGCAAAGAAAGTCCGCACGCGTGCACCCTCTTGGTCCAACCCTCTTGCATTCGCAGCACACCCACAACCGTCATTGCTTTTGTCGTCAGCGCTTCCCAGAAAAATAGAGGGCAGCGATTCGGGTCGCAGCACAAGCACCGGTATAAGGTCCAAGAAGTCCACGTCCTCGAGTTCGTCGACGGATAACGATCTCTCGACCGCTAGCACGGAGACAGCTGCCACTACTGTTTCCGCCTCTTCCGTGTGTGCATCTCCAGCCAAACTACTATCGCCTAGGAATACCCATATCCAGGCCCCACCTCCCACCCATACACCAGTGGAGGTGAAGAAACCCGCCCGTCGAAATCCCGTACGCAATCCATCCATGTTTGGCCACGAATTGCCCTGCCCCCAGCGCACGCCTACGTCTCCCACGCGCATTCCCGTCTCATCCCCGATGCCACTTTCACCACCTGCCAGTTGTGCTGCCACTCCGGTCAGTCCCACTTCCACATCGCCCATACTCGCATCCTTGCGCCCGCGCACCCTTCGCAGGGCCGCTCGACGTATCTCCTTTGGAGGTGCGGCTGCAAACGGAAACCCCATGAGCTCAACCGAAAACTCACGACGCCAGGATGGGGAAGCACCTACTCTTGGTAGTGCTTTTCAGCTTGCGTAAGCGTGGTTGATGGAACATCCATTCTTCCGATTTGTCGATGCTGCATATCACTCGTCTCATGTTTCCGTACAACTCCTTTGATCTTCCATGCTTTCGGTTTCGAGAATTCACTAACGCAAGCTTCGTTGCCACATCTGACGGCCCTTCTAACCATGCCTGTTCACCGTCATTCCTGTATTCATCCTTTGTAACATTCGCCTCATGGATCCCCTATCGTCTTTTCGTTCGTTTTACGTCCTGTCACAATCACTGCATTTCCTATCTTTCACGAAGTGTACATTCCTGTCTTTGATCTCCTTTGGCTTCATCACTACACCCTGGCCCACTCCGTCTGCAGTCCATACCGCATCGCACCTGCTCTCACATTCCTTCAACTAACGTTATTCGCCGGAGGTATGTCCCATTCCGAACATTCGACGACCTAAGCTCATTGTATGCGTAGACTTCCTTCTTCGCTGCATCATCACCCTCCTTGATCGTATCCGTCGCGTACTGATCGACGCGCTCCTCATCTCAACGCTCTCTTTTTTCTGACTTTTTCATCGACATCTACCTATCGGATTCCACTGCTGTATGATGGCTAACGGAGAAGACCTAGGGTTCAGCTATGTTTTACCCGTTTCATTCCTTCGACTGACTGCATTATCTTTTCAACAAACGTTGCTCTCGGAGCTGTATCTACGGCTACCCATCATCGCTCATTCCTTTGTTTGCACACTTTTTCTTGTGTTGCTCAACGCTCATTCACGTTTTTATCTGGTCTCCCTTGCACGCGCTGGGCTTGTACAAATTACATTCGTTTCTTTATCTCCCTGTCCTATCCACATCCATTTCCTACTGCTTGCTTGCTTTCTCGAAACCCGTTCCTCATTTCATTGTTCGTTGTACAACATGCCTTCCTGTTTCCAACCCGATCGTTGATCGTCGCGGGTGAAATACGGATCGGCCACAACAAATTTACGGTACAGTTTTAACATATCGTGATCAGTATTTGTACCACCTGTTGCATCCTCTGTACGACAATCTGTATATGGATGGAGAATTGAATGTTCCACCTGTTAGTCGAGAAGAGACTCCTCATTTGCTAAGGGATGATCATCACTAGACTTGAGGAGGGCAGGCCTTTGAATCCTCATCCTTGGTGGGATAGATAGTCTGAGCTGTTTTGTGGGGGCATCCACTGGCAATCTAACATGAGATTATACATGTATGTGAGTTGAGACATCAACAAATCTTCTGTTGTCTTGAACGAGTCCAATGATTGATACCAAGGCTGGTGTTCTATCCATTGACTTCACAGATTCATCCAGTAATTTGGTTCTCGGCTCCTAATTGACCCTCCACTTCGACTTGGACTACCTATCCAGCATTCACTGATCGAAAAGCCTACAAGAGCAAGAAATTGACGAACCTGATACTTTGACCTCTCGACATCGGCGGGAAAACGGGAACAGATGATCCCACCGCCGTGAATTGATGATTGCGATAACACTGGCATCTCCAGTGGATAGATTCTAAATGATTATAATTTACGCGGCGTGTAGAGGAAGATGAGACGAGCCTAGGGACGTACGAAAAGGCATGTCGTTCGAGGCTTCGAGCCCCTCTTCCGAATATGAGTTCATGGCTCAGACATGGCAACACGTTCTTTCAGAGTCTAGGTCAGCGTGGTTCAATCATGTCACATCTGATGTGAGATCCACAGAACGTGTTAGCACCGTGCACTGTGCCTGAGGGCTGTCCTGAAATTACTGACAAAAAAGAGCTTTCAGGCAAAATGACCCAAACTCGATGGATGGGAGCCTTTGCAATTCGTGACTGACACTGCTAAGCATGCGAAAGGATTGCGGGCGGTATTTGGAAAAGATGATACTTCACTTAAGCTTCACTTTTCGACTCCGTATATTACTCGAGGAACTTTGGTCGTAAACACATTTCTCTGGCGTTGGGACGTGCGAGAAGGAGTTCCTTCGGTGAACAACAAAGTATGGCAGGTTTGATGTACATAGCATCAGCACGTCCTTGATTAAGCTTGATTGACCCAGTGCGCTGACATCACGCGGAGTCTTCACACCAGAGGACTACGACACGCTCCGCCAAAGCGGAATAATGTGCAGAGTAAATATACAACTGTCGACGTTGTCAACAGTACACAGTCCCTCCAAAAATGGCTGCCAGCGGGGGGAGCTGGCTAGGTCGTTGCATTTTCCTGTCTCTGAGTTTTGCTCGCCAATCGACTACAATCCGCGGAGCTTATTGATAGTAATCTAAACGCCATTCCAAGTGAACCACTCGACATGCAACAAGTCCCAGCGAGCTTGCCAGCAGAGGGATGGTCTATGTGTCAAGCGACCAATTCAACATTACCGTTCAGAACGGCTCTTGCGGTGATCCAGTTCTTGTCGTTGAGAGAAGAGGCAAGCTTGCCCAAGAGCGTCTCGGACGCTTCACCCAACAGGAAGGCGCGACTCGAGCAGATGACCATGCTTTTTTTGCATCGCGTCAACATCACGTTCGTGCGACGTGGGTTCCGGAGGAACCCCAGTTTCTCCGAGCGAACGACGGAAATGATGATGTGGTCATTCTCGTTCCCTGAAAACAGCTGGTTGCGTTTATCGAGGACAACTGTTCCTGGGTTACGAACCTTGGAATGAGTCAACGTTGAAGACCTTGTCCTCCCACTTCAACCCCTCTTGTTTGAGTTCTTTCTCGATGCGATTCCTCTGAGAATCGTAAGGGGTGATAATACGGTAGGACATGCCATTCGATTGATATAACCGAGCGAGCTTCAGGACGATTTGAGCTTCCTCGTGATTCTTGTGAGTCGTGACTGATGTCAGGCATTTGAAGCGTCAAGAAATGATTGTCTTACGTGCCAACTATGTCCTGACTTGGCTTCCCGACCTTTAGGCACGTCAACAAAGCAACATGACTTGGGTGTCGTAGAGTCATGTATGGTGAGGAGTTTGCCGTCATAGACGTGTCGCGAAATGAAGTTGCCGATTACATGAGGCATACGATCTAAATGCAATCATCAACACAATAACGGGGAAACTGAAGTAATAAATTGCAGACATTGTGTCGTGAGGAACACCGCCTTTCTCCGCAGATGCTCAAATTCGAAAACACTGCGGAGATCAGATACGTCTTCTTGGCCATAAGGCGGTACTAAGGTAGGCGTCAGCTACGACACATATGTTGACCCAGAGAGATTTTACATTGTTTATCGTCACCGATCAAGACGAGCTTCGAAAGCGTAGAGCGGAATTGGTGAAATATGGGTATGTAATCTCCACATTCGATTTGACTGGCTTCATCCAATATTATTACTTCCACTGGAACGATGCGCAGGAATTCGTCGATCGCGGAACTGGAGAACAGGCTCGATGTGCAAAGTATCACTGTACAATCAAGCAGTAACCTGCTGGCCTCGATGGGGGACAGATCATATAACATATTCGATGTAATGAGGCAGCGTTGCACCTTTTCGTAAAGATGTTCGTGCCTAAAATGTTTCAGACAAGGCAATGGCTTGAGAGGTCCACGGCCACACACCACTCAAAATGGAAATCCGTCGACACAATAATTCTGAATTCCTGAAACCCCTCCTTGACGAACTTCTCGGCGATGTTTTTGACTGCAACATTGGAATGGGCACCAACCCATATGCCCCGACTAGAGTTGGCGTGGTGGTAACTCATCACAGAGGCAGTGATGACGGTCGTTTTACCCGTTCCCGGAGGGCCTTGAACCAGTACGATTCTATCACTGTCCTTGTCCGACAATATTTTCTGGACGGCTGCGCGCTGTGAATCGTTGAGGTCGCACGAGGGATGGATAGGAGTTGGAATTTCTGCCTTCCGCCCCTTTGACTTTGGCCATGCTAGTCGTTCCTCAGGAAACCACAATGCCCGAAAGAATGGATTGGAGAGGATCTTCGTCTCGTGTTGCAGTGTCTCGAGAATGATGTCTCGGCGAGTAGATTCAGCGCAAGTGGGATCACCCCTTCCGATTGTCGTAACAGAGAGAATCTTGTTGCCCAGAACGGGTCCATCAACCCTAACGGGGGCGCTCCGCCCACGGACCCGCCCTGCTCGGCCATTCACTTGGCTCGTAGCACCTTTTCCTTCCAATTCTATTTCGACAACCTATTCAATGTTGTCATTGGGATGGAAAAGGAACGAAAAGAATGTGAGCAAACCTGATGTTTGGATTGTCTGATGCGGGTGGAAAAACGGGAACAGACGAGGTTGACAGTATCCTTCTTCACTGAAAAACCTTTTCTCACATCGTTGTTGACAACTGTTGGTTTCATGGCTTCCAGAAGCTCTGCGTTTCGGGAGATGGTTGCAATTACAAGCAAATGCTGCATTTTTAGGTCCATCAAAACTGCAGCAGATAATAAAAAGGCCTCATACCGGTCTCGAAAAGGCCGTTGTATCGATCCTAGGGATGGACCCAAAACGCGAAGTCATGTGGTCAAGGGTGGCCGCTCGACATGCGGCCCATGCCCTCAACGCCGCTTGCGCTGTGTTGTCCAAGGCCGGTGGCGCTGGAGCGGCGAAAAATAGTGATTGTACATTTCGTCTTTGCAAGGTGACCTCCCCACCCATTGCATTCATCAGCGCTTCCAGGGAGTGTCTACCATCACCGAGAGTCACCGATAGCATATCCACTGCATCCTTGATGCGAATCGACAGGTCCAGAAAGAGGGCGACCGCAAGCTCGTCCATCGCAAACGCATACTTTCGAAATGCTGGGTTGACAAGAAGATGGTCCTGGATAAGACTCCTGCTCCTGTTGACGACGCGTTGTTTCTCCCGATTTTTAGGTCGTGGAATGTGGCGGGCAGGTATGGTCACCACGAGCGCCCGCGAAAGAGTCGAGATGGCGATGGAAGAGAGCTGGCGATGCTTTCCAAATGTGGCGGAGATACCGAGGGCGGGTACCGTGGTGTCCAGCAAAGGCTGGATATGGTTCATGCTCACAGCATCGTCTTCACATTTGACGACGGTGATGACCGTAGCATCGTCCTTGAACAGATTCTGAGAGATTGTGAACGACATGCACGGGGGGAGGATGAGAGGGGAGGGTTGTGCGGTCGAACCCGTTCATTTTAAGGGCCCTACGCATGACTCTTATTATGATCAGAGATAAGAGGCGTTCGGCCACGCCCTGTTTGATAAGGAAGGGATTCGGCAGCCCACGGTACAGCAAGTGATGGTTTTGTAAATGGACCCACACGTGTGAACGTGGCGTAACGTTACTGCGAAGATCCATTGTTCGTCATGGCTTGGAAATCAGATGCAGAGCCGGTACTTTTGATGTGCTCCTCGGAGAATGTAAAGCATCGTGTCGAGTCACGTGGTGTTATTTCGCCTCTGGCAAACGTTTACTACACGGACCCATAACTTCCAACATGCGTCATCGTCGGTCTCAGTGCAGTGACCGCCGCGCATGTGGGCAGACACCCTAATCGAAGCGGCGTCATTGGAAAATGCACAGCTGATCAACGAGGGGGAGGGGGGTTCAAAGCCAAAATGGACCGCAAGGAGGCCATTGTAATTCTCGGCCTAAGTGCATCGTCCGCCCGACTGCGCATGCTCCACGTTTCAGATCCATGTTTGCCTGCAGAGATCATCGGGCTAGATTAAGATATTGCTGCCCTCTGGCCACGCCGACAGCTCCTCTGGATGCTAGAAGGTCTGGAAGATTAGAGAGGATGCTCGTGCTGCGTCGAAGAGTCTTGAGGATACCGACCTAGCGAGTGGATTCAGCGCACATGGGCTCTTCCTTTCCGATGTTGAGACAAAGCGAATTTTTTGTCGCCTTGAACGGGTCCATTGCAGTTTAGTACGTCGACGACTCTCCTGAAAGTTCGAAAAACGGCTTTAAAGACAATGACAAAAGGACTGCGGGCGGTATCATTTGGAGAAAAATGATCTTTTGAATTCTGGTCGTAAACTGAGTCTGGCGTTGGGAGGAGCGAGGAGGAATTCTTTCGGTGAACTTTTTGACGTACTTGTTTTGGCACCTCGACTGCAAGCGCTGACATCACGCGGAGTCGCCACGCCAGCGGACTACATATGCTCCGCCCAAGCGGAATCGTGTCTATACACATCTTTCGACATTCAGTCTACAATACACTGTCCCCCCAAAATGGCTGCCAGTGGGGGGAGCTGGCCAGGTCGTTGCATTTCCCCGTCTGTGAGCTTTGCTAGCATGCCCACTGCCCTTCGCGGAGCCATATTGATAGTAATGTAAATCCACACGAAACAAGTGCCAGCGAGCTCGCCGGTAGATGGGTATGGCAGTCGGGGTCTAGGATAGCCCAACTCTACCGTTCAGAATGGCCCTTGCGCTGATCCAGTTCTTGTCGTCGAGAGAAGAGGCAAGCTTGCCCACGAGCGTATCGGACGCTTCACCCAACAGGAAGGCGCGACTCGAGCAGATAACCATGCTTTGTTTGCATCGTGTCAACATCACGTTCGTACGACGTGGGTTGCGGAGGAACCCCAGTTTCTCCGAGCGAACGACGGAGACGATGATGTGGTCGTCCTCGTTCCCTAAGAATGGCTAGTTATTGCTTATCGAAGATTCGCTCCTGGGTTACGAACCTTGGAACGAGTCGACGTTGAAGACCTTGTCTTCCCACTTCAACCCCTGGTTTTTGAGTTCGGTCTCGATACGACTCCTCTGAAGATCGTAAGGGGTGATTATACGGTAAGACATGCCCTTCGATTCGTATAACCGAGCGAGCTTCAGGACGATTTGGACTTCCTCGTGGTTCTTAAGACTGACGTCAGATCTTTGAAGTGTCAAGAAATGATTCTCTTACGGTCCAACTAATTCCTGACTTGACTTCCCGACCTTTAGGCACGTCAACAAAGCAACATGACTTTGGTGTCGTGGAGTCATGTTTGGTGAGGAGTTTGCCGTCATAGACGTGTCGCGAAATGAAGTCGCCGATTACATGAGGCATACGATCTAAATGCAATCATCAACACGATAACGGGGAAACGGAAGTAAATTACAGACATTGCGTTGTGAGGAACACCGCCTTTCTCCGTAGATGTGAAAATTCGAAAACACTGCGGAGATCAGGTATGTCTTCTTGGCCATGAGGCGGTACTAAGGTAGGTGTCAGCTACGACACATCTGTTAGCCCAGAGAGATTTTACATTGTTTATCGTCACCAATCAAAACGACCTTCGAAAGTGTAGAGCGGAATTGGTGAAAGATGGGTATGTAATCTCCGCATTCGATTTGACTGGCTTCATCCAATATTATTACTTCCACTTGGACGATGTGCAGGAGTGCGCCAATCACGGGATTGGAGAACATGCTCAGTGTGCACAGTATGACTTTGCAATCAAGCAATAACATGCTGGCCTCAACGATGGACAACCGACTTAACATATCCGATCGAATGAGGCAGCGTTGCACCTTTTCATAAAGATGTTCGTGCCTATAGTGTTTCAGACAAAGCAAAGGTTCAAGTGGTCAACGGCCACACACCAATCAAAATGGAAATCCAGCGATACAATGAGTCTAAATTCCTGAAACCCCTCCTTGACGAACTTCTCGGCGATGTTTTTGACTGCAACATTGGAATGGGCACCAACCCAAATGCCCCGACTAGAGTTGACATGGTTGTGACTCCTGACAGAGGCAGCGATGACGGTTGTTTTACCCGTTCCCGGAGGACCTTGAACCAAGACGATTCGATCACTGTCCTCATCCGACAGTATTTTCTGGACAGCTGCGCGCTGTGAATCGTTGAGGTCACATGAGGGATGTATGGGAATTGTGATTACTGCCTTCCGCCCCTTGGACTCCCGCCATACTAGTCGTTCCTCGGGAAACCACAATGCCAGGAAGAACGGATTGGAGAGGATATTTGTCTGTGTTGCAGTGTCTCGAGAATGATGGCTTGCCGAGTGAGTTCACCGCAACTGGGGTCTTCCTTTCCAATAGTTGTAACAGAGCGAATCCTGTCGCCCAGGACGCGTCCATTAACACTAACGCGGGCGCGCCGCCCACGGACCCCCCGTGCTTGGCCATTCACTTGGCTCGTAGCACCTTCTCCCTCCAACTCTATTTGGACAACCTATTCAATGTTCTTATTGGATAAATGAAAGAAAGAATGCGAGCAAACCTGATGTTTCGATTTTCTGATGCGGGTGGAAAAACGGTCGCAGACGAGGTTGACAGTATCCTTCTTCACTGAGAAATCTTTCTTCACATCGTTCTTAGTAACCGTCGGTTTCATGGCATCCCGAAGCTCTGCGTGTCGGGAGATGGTTGCGATTGCAACTAAATACTGTAATTTTTGGTACATCAAACTGCAGCAGATAATAAAGAAAGGCCTCATACCGGTCTCGAGAAGGCCTTTGTATCGATCCTAGGGATAGACTTGAAACGCAAAGTCATGTGGTCAAGGGTGGCCGCTCGACAGGCGGCCCATGCCCTCAACGCCACTTGCGCTGTGCCGTCCATGGCCGGCGGCGCCGGAGCGGCGAAAAATAATGATTCTACGTGTCGCCTTTGCAGGGTGAGTTCCCCACCCAATGCGTTCATCAACGCTTCCAGGGAGTGTCTACCATCACCGGCAGTCACCGATAGCATATCCACTGCATCCTTGATACGAATCGACAGGTCCAGAAAGAGGGCAACCGCAAGCTTGTCCATCGCAAACGCATACTTTTGAAATGCTGGGTTGACAAGAAGACGGTCTTGGATAAGACTCCTGCTTCTGTTGACCACTCGTTTCTTCTCCGGATCTTTAGGCCATGGAATGTGGCGAGCAGGTATGCTCACCACAAGCGCACGAGAAAGAGTCGAGATAGCGATAAAAGAGAGCTGGCAATGCTTGCCAAAGGTTGCGGAGATGCCGAGGATGGGGTCCTTGGCGTCTAGCAAAGGCTGGATATGTTTCATGCTCACAGTATCGTCTTCACATTTAACGACGGTTATGACCGTAGAATCGCCCTTGAACACATTCTGAGAGATTGTGAACGACATGCACGGGAGGGAGGATGAGATGGGAAGGGCGTATGGTTGAACCGTTCGGTTTAAGGGCCTTACACATGGCTCTTATTATAAGAAGCGATGAGAGGCGCTCGCCCGGATTTGGCAGCCTGTTATGGTTTTGTAAATGGACCCACACAAACGTGTGACTGGCCGTGGCCGTCATGGCTCCCTGGTAATCAGTTCAAGATGTAGGAACCAGTACTAGTGCTTTTGCTGTGCTCCTCGGAGAATGTAAAGACACCGGTCATGCGAAGGGGGTCCCAATCCGGAAGGCGAGGCGGGAAGACCCGATGGGGTCAGAAAGACTGGACCTGAGTCGGAACTCGGCGTTGAACTCGGTTAAATGGCCATTGTTCCCTCAGACTTGCTCGATGCTCTCTCCCTTGCCCGCACGATTGCGACGACGGTCATCCGACGACGTCCTTACCTCACCGTTACCCTTGTCAGCATGTGGAACGTCTGCACAAGGCACACGATTGTGTGCGTTGTGCTGCCAACTGGTGCAGACGTTCCTGCACGTAGCCCCGGCGGCCCTCGTCGTCACTATCCACCCCACGCTTCCTGCATACCCGAACCCGTGCCACACCCTAGCTCTCACATCGCCGCTCCCCTGGTCAGCGTGCAGGAGAGACCACACAACGTGCACAATTGTGCATGTTATGCAGTCGTTCATGCACGCGGCCCGGCCCTTGTTGTTCTATTCATCCCTGACACTGTCGGTGTCATACCCGCACGGGCCATACACTACCTCCGCCCCCCTCCTCGGCCCTCAATGAAGCCGGAACATACCCTGCACCACTCCGATGGTTGCGACAGAACGAATCTTTTGTCGCCTTGAACGGGTCCATGGATGACAAGGCTGGCGTTCCGTCCATTGACCTCGCAGACTCGTCCAGTTACGTGGCTCTCAGCTCCTAATTGACCCTCCAGTTCGACTTTGGCCACCTATCCAACGGTCACTGATCGGGGGGCCTACAAGGGCAGGAACGTTGACGAACCTGATCTTTTGATGCCAGTGGGAAAATGGGAACAAACTAGATTACTGGTCGCAACGCACCGTTGACTTCACTTGGTGGAGGTCGATTTCAATCTTTCCAAAAGCTCTGCCAGTGCGTGTCTAGAAATAGTCGCACTGGCGTCCAGATGCCAGATATTCATGGCATCTTATGCTGGCAGTGACGCAGAAATGAACCAGAAAACTATAGCGCTTTTGGGAAGGCCGTTGTATCAATCCATGGTAGAGGCGCAAAAGGGGGGACCTGTGAAGCAGAGTCACTGCTGCATCGACCTCCAAAGTTGGACATTCTGCTTTCGCAAGTTCGCTTCACCACCCATGACGTATGACCATCAATGATAGCAGAGAACACATGTTGTTACCAGTGTTGACCGACATCATATTTGTTGTATTGTTGATTGCGGATCGGCGTATGCAGGGCGACCGCGAGCTGGTCCATCACAAACGTATACTTTTGAAATGCAGAGTTGTGCAGAAGGCGGTCTTGAATGAGTTTCCTACTTTCTTCAAGACGTACTCTCTTCTCTGAATCCCTGGACGAGTAAATGCGGGGCCGCTGGCGCACAGTAACGTTCACCATGAGCATTTGCGAAAGCGTGGGGGTAGCAATTGAAGAGAGTTGTCATTGACTGCCACCCATGGCAGAGACGAACGGGATCATTAGCATCCAGCAAAGGCTGAGGATATTCCATGCTCACAGTATCATGGTCACATTTGACGACTGTCATAACACTGGCATCGCCAATGGATATATTCTGAGAGATTGTGAATGGCATGTCGACGAAGATGAGACGAGAAGGGGGTACGAGAAGGCACATGTCGCGCGAGCTTCTCTTTCAAGAGCTCATGCTGGTTAAATGTCACAGGCTGATGTGAGATCCACAGAACGTGTTAGTGCCGTCGTCAAGCTTGAGTGCAGAAAGCTGACAGGTCTCGTGACAGAGTTACAAGTTAGTGACAGAGGCAGCTTCGTCATACCAAGGTGGTCGGCAACGACCGAAGGACCGACCAAGGACCGAATTTGGTCCCACGTGACTCAGACAGAGGCAGCTTCGTCATACCAAGGTGGTCGGCAACGACCGAAGGACCGACCAAGGACCGAATTTGGTCCCACGTGACTCAGACCAAAGGTCCGAGTCACGTGACGCGCGCTCACCCCAAGCGCAACCCTATGTTAGGGTTTATCGCTCGGTGGGCGGGTGAGACGGGCTGCACGCATCGAGCAATCGAAGGGCGCTGGCGAGGGGAGCGGGAGACGTCGAAGGCAAGTGTATAATTGACCGTATGTATAACATGGAACAGGAACGACCACGAAACATGGGGGAAAAATAACTAGAGCAATCTTGAAGACTTGAACCGTATCATGTATGTACCCGGGCCAGAGTAGTAAAGACAAAATGAGAGGCACAATGAGAACAATCAAGTAAAACCGGATGGGCGAGCTCAAATGAGAACGCTCAATACAAAACCGACGAACAAAACAAGAGCGATAACCGTATGTACCTGAGTCGTAATGAACAAAGAAGAGGCGAAACGAGAACAGTCAACTTATGAGAACGCTCGATACGAAACCGACGAACGAAACCGACGACAAGAGTGATAACCGTATGTAGCTGAGTAGTAATGAACAAAGGGGAGGCGAAACGAGAACAATCAAAACTGGACACCGGGCGAAATGAAACGAGGACGCTCGAGACGAAAGGAGGATTGAAACTGAAGAACAGAAAAGAACAGAAAAGGTGGATACTACCGTGTCCATGGCCACGATTTTGAGCCCGTCATCAATCCATCTCCTCAAGGTAGGCGAGCTGGAGGTACTTGACACCATCTTGAGTGTGGTAGTAAGAGTCGGGCGTGCTTGGATCCTCGGAAAACTCTTTAAAGAGGCGGAATAAGACCCGGCCACTGTCGGTACGGAAGGTGCGTGACTTGATCAGATTTGCGAACGCTTCGTCTTCCATGGCAGTGAGAGTGTTCGGGAGGTCCATGACAGCGCGCTCGACAATACGCTTGAGGGTGTCGAGGAGGACAACGGGATGGAATGACCGGCCGTCCAAGAAGAGTCCTTGAGGCTGTGGCCATGGGGGCAGCTCCTCGATCTTGGACGTTTGCTTGACACCATCCGCACAGAAGCCACGGCGGTGATTGAGCGAGGAACCCTCCCGGCCAGGGTACATAGTTGTATGGCAGCGTGAGCACATCGGTGGCTTCCGTGTCTGGAGATGACGAGATATGTGAGTTAATATCATAGACGCTGGCAGGCATGCATGAGGTCAAAAATGCATGGCAGGCACACCTTTTTGGACCCAGGGTCCACCTTCAGGAGCTGGACTGCTCCGCAGTGTTTCCGCCAGAAGGACTCTGAATTTTGGTTCGCTGTCGGCTCGTGTCCGTTAGAGTGAAGTAATGAGAACATCGAGACGGATGCACTGCTACTCACAGGCTGATGTATAATCGTCCTTGATGATGCGTTCCATCACCCGCGGCTCGATCTCTCCAAGCTTTCGAACGAGTGCTTGGGGGTTCTTCTTCACCGCATCGGGTCCTAGCTTTTCGACGAGACGTCGGTTGTACTCTTCGGTCGCGGTGACCCATTTCTTCGGTGTCATCTGGTGTGAGACCCATGAAAATTCCACACGCATGTCCATGAACAGGTAAAACTCGGTCTTGCCACAGATCTGCAGTGCGCGCACATCAATTCCGGTAGCGAGGGAGAAAAGGCGCTGGGAGCGTGTGGGACCAGGCGGTTGGGATCGAGGCAGCGCACCCACAAAAGGGCTGGCAGGGTTTTGGGGTGGAATCCGAGTCAAAGCCTGAGGCTTAGATGATGACTCAGAGACGTTGCCAGTGCCAGTGGTTGGCGGAGATGGCTGGGCATGGGATGACTGAGTCGGAGCCTTCCTGCTGTTGGTCGTCGACTGAGGAGCGCTGGACGCTGCAAAGAAGGTGTCAAGTGTGCCCGGGCGTGGTAATGTCTGAGGGTCGTCCGAGTCACACGCCGGTGGAGCTGTGACCTAGTACCATGGGTCAAGGGATGGATGATCATGGATCTAGGTCAGTTCAAGGGATATTGGAAGTGCAAGGAGTGCTTACTACCGTGACCATGTTTGTGCGCACCTCAAGACGATTGTTTGTGGCCTCCGTGTTTGGTTTATCCAGCACCCGGCGTGCTTGCTCCGAGTTGGGTTCTGGCCCACTCGCGAAGACCGAGTCGCCACTGTTGTTGCGGTCATTTTCATGAGTTGACTTTTGTTCGACTGCACCCGGGCCAGCTTTGCGCTTGTTGGTGGGGCATTGCTGAGGTCGGTCGAGTAGTTCCGGGTCAATCTGCCACTCGTTGAGGATCACGTTTCGGCTTGCGCGCAATGCAAGGTCAGCTGCGTCATTCTCAGCAAAGTCGAGCGAGGAAGTGCCAGGTTGTGCGTCATCCAGAGTGACATCGGAAGACTCCTCCTTGACATCAACAAGGCCGTTGAATGTCGCACAGTATTCAGACTTTGTGAGACCAAAGGTCTCGCCTGATGCGACCTCGGTAAGGATCGGGAGGGGCTCAAGCCGTGCCTTCGACTCGAGTTTGATGAGCCTGTTGTGAGTAATGGCTATGCCAGCAACAAGGAAGAGATGGTGTGATCCATCAGTAGATGAGACGAATGCATCCGACTCCTTGTGGTTAGTGGCAACACGGAGGTTTCGACGTAGGACAAAATCGCTAGAGAGCGCAGTATGCATGACGATCCCGCTTGGCTGCGCCCGCTGTATGGAGTTCCAACCTTTGTGTGAACCCTCGATTCGACTACCATCTGAGCGGATGTCTTGTTGCCGGCGAGTGAGGCAGCCTTTCTGAACATGTTTCAGCTGCTCTTGGTGTACCTGGTGTTTGATGAACGATTAGCGCTTAGCAAAAGAAAATGGTGGTTGCTGTGTCCGCTGTCGACTCACCTTCTGTGCAGCAGCTGACCACACAGTCCCCTTTTTCACCCATTTTTCATACATTCCGACTAGCCTTTCTTCTTGCTCTGTCTTATCCCAATACTGTGCAGGCCTTCCTTTTTCAGCATGACACTTCAGGATTGAGTTGGTGACATCCGCTGCCACAGCAGAACGGTGCGGGTTCTTGCCAGGACTAAGAATGGCAGCAACATACCTTCAAGGTTTGAGTCAGTGGTATTTGAGTCGGATGATGGAATTTAAATGATCGGATCCGGATTCTTGACGCACCTCGCAATGAAGTGCCAAACATCAAGTCCAATGTCCGCGTTCGGAAAAGCCGTGCCTACTGCATTTCGGACTTGACAGCAGTTGTCCGCGATGACTGCAGCAGGTGCAGGGACTCCAAGGGCTTCGTGACGACGCCTGAGCCCATCCAGCAGCTCAGTAATCTCAGCATTGGCCCGTGACTGACAGAATCGCTGAGAACAATGTTAGAACAACAGAATGTCAAGGAGACGGAGACTCAATACTACCCAAGCAACAATTTCATTCTTCTCATTGATTACACTCAAGATTCCACCTCGTAATTCCTTTGACTTTTGCTGGTCCGAGTCAGTAATGAGCGCCTTTCCCGATGCTTTGAATGTGCTGTCCATTGAAGCACAGATGGCTACCAACATGTTCAGCTCAAGCGAACGGATGAAAGTTGATGAAATAGATACTCGGTAGTGTTCGTAAGTAAGCTTCACACTCGGGCCGTCGTGTTCGAGCAATGAAGTCCAAGTATACCTCAGTGATCATTTCGTGAGAAATGGATTTGTCTGCATAGCCACAGACATCTGATGGAGACGAGAATGGTTTAAGCGTGCTGCCAAAGAAAAATGCACCATGCTGTGCAGACTTCTCTGCCTCAATGGCTCTGAGATAGTCGAGTGCACGGCGCTTGTGCTCGAGAAGATGAAGCTCTTTTTTTGGTAAGTCCGAGTCGCATCAGATGATGTGATTACCATTATTGGTCAGACTCACGCTTGATGTTCTCTGCTAGGCCAGAGGATGTTGAAGATGGCCGCAGCTCTACGAGGAGATCAAAGAGCTCTCGTGTGAGTGCGCAGCGGTGGAAGAAGATCGGAATTCCAGCTAAAACAGAGTGTGAGCACCACCCGACGGTCAGTCACCTTCAACGCGACTCACACGGTATCTCCCAATGCTGCCAGTGGGTCCAATATGCACTGCTCGTAAGTGCAAAGCAGTAGCCGTTTATCTTGTTCCGAGTCGAGTCATTGGTCTCACTTTTCTCTGTCCCAGTGTGAGTACTATTTTTCGAGCCTGCTGTAGCCTTGCAAGCATTGCAACGAAGCTGTTGACCAAGGCAGCCCTCCTCAAATGATATTCCGTGCACATCGCGTGCACCCGTTCCAGTCCAACCTTCCCACCATATGCTGTCTCGTGAATGGCATTGCGGGCACTGTGCAAGCTCCGGGTAATAATATGGGTGGACAACAGTGAGAGGCTTGAGGTACTGGGTTTCAGGGCTGATAGTTACATTGCCAGGTCGCCTGGTAATATGCAGATTGGATGGTGGCACGAAACGTGGTCCAAGAAGTGGTACTTCAGTGGGGAGTTTGCCAGTGAAGGGCTGACTCCCATCTTTCTTGCGGGTGCGGGTCTTCTGTGCAACAAAATTGACATACTCAACCACCTCTGCCTCCCATTCTAGCTGAAAGAGTGGTCGAGGACTCGCTTTTATGGTGGCAGGCAAGTTTTTCCAAGTGGTAATCCGCTTCTTAACCTGTACATGTAAGTTAGACATGACTCCTCAGATGATGGAAATCCTCCCGTGTTGGGACTCACAGATGCTGACCAGTCGGATTTAAATTTGTTCCGTTCACCAGGTAGAAGGAGAGATGAGGCTTGCAAAGCAGCAAGGACTGCTCTTGGTTCGAACACTGACATTGTAGTGTTGAGTATGAAATAGGAGTGCTTAGAAGGAGTCCAGGACTGTGACAGTGACCCCAGTGCTTTTAACACTCTGGTTCCGATTACTGTGGACACACATTTTATCTCATCCAATTTTTCTGTCACTGTTTTCAGGGCTGGTGTACGTTAATCAGGTCATCTAATAGTAACATGGCAGGTTAGTGCTGCCATACTTTGAAACAAGGCTATTGAAGTACTAAACCAGCTTTCATGTCCGAGTCATTGCAGCCCAGGCATCAATGTCCAAGTCTCTAAGTCCCTCGGAAAGTCTGTTTACAGACAAAGAAAGATCTCAAAGTGACTCCGAGTCTGATAGCATTGACCATTACATTCAAGCCCCCATCTCAGCCAGCCTGACTCGGAGCTCAGAGCAAGTTTCCATCAAACAGCCACAGTGCCATATTAACCGTCTGGCACACGGCATGGAGGCCACGGAGGTGGAAACCATTGATCTCACCTACTCCGAATCAGTCTCGCCTACTGGAATGGACTCGCCAAACAACGGCGACTTGGGTGTTGCCGTAGCAAAATCTCGTAAATGTCCCAAGTTAGGAATGATGATTGCACCAGGCTCACCCTAAGCACAGAGCACCACCGTGACATTGTTGAAGTGGCTTCTGAGTCAGAGGAGCCTGATGACAGCAGCAACAGGAGTGACTGCCATTCCATCCCACTTGTACAAGATTCGAACGAGTCAGACGAGTCAGAATCGTCTCAAAAGACCATGCGCCGCTGGCAGTCGAATGATAAAAGTGAGTGACGTTACTAGCGGTGAAAATTATGACACCGCACTCACGTACTGATTGCACATTGAATTGATATCCAATAGCGAGTATCCTTGTGCCAACAGATTGTGTCATTCACCCTCACGACATCATCCAGTTGGCACAAGTAGGATTTGAAGAGGCCATATCCGAGTTGGCAGAAAAGTATGGATTTCGGAAGAAGGTCATTCGTCAAGTATACAGCGGAGTCTCGAAGATGGAGCAAGCAGATGTTGTCCTTCATTCAATGGCTGATGCGGCCCTTGCAAAGGGAAAGGTTGAGATGGCAAAGGTTGCACAAAAGAGCCGCCGACTCGAAGAAGCATAATTCGCCAGGATACTAGCCAATACAGTAAATTCTTCTCATTTCCAACTTGTGTACTACTAGTAGAGAAATCATTGGGTACTCGGCAATATCACCGTAACACCTCGACGTGTCGACGTGTCACTTTGACGCTGTCAGTCATCTCGTTCAAGTTGGTTGTCGTCGTGTGGTCATTACTTACATGTGTGGGTTGTTGCATTAGTATCACGGCGACACGTGTCGCGTGTGTCATGCTGTTGCATTGACGTATCATCATCATATCATGGTGGCCCATGTTCAAGTCATTGCACGCCGTCGCATTCGTCATGCATGCTTGTGGGTGCACTCAATGTGTGGTCATTGTGTTACCATATCATTGTAGTATTGTTAGCATCTTGTCATGGCACGCAGCGCGCCGACAACTTAGATAGATGACGCATGCCTCGTCCGACCATGTGGGAGTTGGTGTGATACAACGTGTGCACTGCAATTACATTGATCGAATCACATGTAAAACGAGCATAAATGAGTCAAACTTCAGAAGTTTGCTGGATGACGGTTGTCAGTATGCACCGGGGTTACCAGGTGAACTCCAGATCAGTGCCGCTTGTTTGAAGTGGGCTGTGTCGAGAGCGCCTGGGAAAGAAATTTAGGCAAATTTGTTGAATGAGGCGGTTGTTGGTACACACCGGGGGTCATGGGTAGGTGAGGTGGGGACGCGAAGCATTGTGGGTGGACCAGGGAGTTGGTCTCAGAGCGTTGTGAACGTCTGGAAATCGGGAGCTCAAACGCGCGCTCACGGTAATCCCTTGGTCACTGCTCCGGATTCCGACTGACCACCCCTTGGGAGGTTGCCGGCTTCGCCGGCTCCCACGACCACCTTAGAATGACCAAATTTCCAGTGACAGATGCCTCTAAGTTCCCTGTACGGCGTGTGCCAGAAATTTCAAAAAATGGCTTCAGGCAAACGATGACCCAGACTCGCTTGTGTCGGAGCCTTTGCAATTCGTGACCACTGAAGCATGCGAAAGGACTGCGGGCGGTATTTTTGGAGAAAAAATGATGCTTCACTTTGGAATTATGTGTACTCGAGCAATGATGAATGCTGAGTCTGGTGTTGGGAGGAGCGAGAAGGAATTCCTTCAACTTGAAGTTCGGTGAATGTTCTGGCAGAAAAAGGAAAAGACTTTAGCCTTGTCACCTTCGGCATACGACTCGGAGAATCATCAGCACCGCCTTCGTCACGCCGACTGCAGTCACTGCACGCGCTGGAATCACGCGGAGTCACCACGCCAGCGGACTACGACACGCTCCGCTCAAGCAAAATCGTTCTATACATATGTACTTATTGTTGCAGTAAATACACAACTTTCGACGTCCAGTCTACAATACACTGTCCCCCCAAAATGGCTGCCAGTGGGGGGAGCTGGCCAGGTCGTTGAATTTCCCTGTCTGTGAGCTTTGCCAGCAAGCCCACTGCCCTTCGCGGAGCATATTGATAGTAATGTAAATCGACATGGAACAAGTGCCAGGGAGCTCGCCGGTAGATGGGTATGGAAGTCGGGGTCTAGGATAGCCCAACTCTACCGTTCAGAATGGCCTTTGCGCTGATCCAGCTCTTGTCGTCGAGAGAAGAGGCAAGTTTGCCTACGAGCGTATCGGACGCTTCGCCTAACAGGAAGGCGCGACTCGAGCAGATGACCATGCTTTGTTTGCATCGCGTCAACATCACGTTCGTGCGACGTGGGTTCCGGAGGAACCCAACTTTCTCTGAGCGAACAACGGAGATGATGATGTGGTCGTCCTCGTTCCCTAAGAAAAGCAGGTTATTTTCTACCGAGGACGTCAGTTCCTGGGTACGAACCCTGGAACGAGTCGACGTTGAAGACCTTGTCTTCCCACTTCAACTTCTGGGTTTTGAGTTCGCTCTCGATGAGAGTCCTCTGAGGATCGTAAGGAGTGATTATACGGTAGGACATGCCACTCGTTTCGTATAACCGAGCGAGCTTCAGGACGATTTGGATTTCCTCACGATTCTTGTGACTGACGTCAGACCTTGGAAACGTCGAGAAGATAATTATCTTACGACCCAGCTATGTCCGAACTTGGCTTCTCGACCTTTAGGCACGTCAACAAAACAACAAGACTTGTTAGTCGTAGAGTCATGTTTGGTGATGAGTTTGCCGCCATAGACGTGTCGCGAAATGAAGCCGCCGATTACATGAGGCATGCGATCTAAATATAGACATCAACACAATAACGGGGAACTGAAATGAATTACAGACATTGCGTCGTGAGGACCACCGCCTCTCTCCGCAGATGCGAAAGTTCGAAAACACTGCGGAGATCAGATATGTCTTCTTGGCCGTAAGGCGGTACTAGGTAGGCGTCAGCCACGACACACATGTTAACGCAGAGAGGTTTTACATTGTTTATCGTCGCCAATCAAAACGACCTTCGAAAGTGTAGAGCGGAATTGGTGAAAGATGGGTATATAATTTCCACATTCGATTTGACTGGCTTCATCCAATATCATTACTTCCACTTGGACGATGCGCATGAATGCGTTGATCATGGGATTGGAGAACATGCTCAATGTGCAAAGTATCACTTTGCAATCAAGCAATAACCTGCTGGCCTCGATGGTGGACAACCCAGTCAACCTATCCGCTCGAATGAGGCAGTGTTCCACCTTTTCGTAAAGATGTTCGTGCCTATAGTGTTTCAGACGAGGGAAAGACTTGAGTGGTCCATGGCCACACACCAATCACAATGGAAATCCTTCGATACAACGAGTCTAAATTCATAAAACCCCTCCTTGGCGAACTTCTCGGCGATATTCTTGACTGCGACGTTGGATTGGGCACCAACCCAGATGCCCAGACTAGAGTTGACATGGTGGTGACTCCTGACAGAGGCAGCGATGACGGTCGTTTTACCCGTTCCCGGAGGGCCTTGAACCAAGACGATTCGATCATTGTCCTCCTCCGACAATATTCTCTGTACGGCTGCGCGCTGTGAATCGTTGAGATCACATGAGGGATGTATGGGAATTGTTGCTGCCTTCTGCCGATTGGACTTGGGCCATACTAGTCGTTCCTGGGGAAACCATAATGCCCGAAAGAATGGATTGGAGAAGAAATTCGTCCTCTGTTGCAGTATTCGGAGGATGATGGCTTGCCGAGTGGATTCAGCGCAAGTGGGGTCATCCTTTCCGATTGTTGTAACAGAGAGAATTTTGTCACCATTGACGCGTCCATTAACACAGACTTCGGCGCTCCGCCCAACGACCCTGCGCGCTCGGCCGTTTACTTGGCTCGAAGCGCCTTTTCCCTCCAATTCTATTTGGACAACCTTTTCAACGTTCTCATGTGGATGCAAATAATGGAAAAAAAATGTGAGCAAACCTGATGTTTCGATGGTTTGATGCGGGTGGAAAACCGAGAGCATGTGAGGTTGACAGTGTCCTTCTTCACTGCGAATTCTTTTCTCACGTCGTTCTTGACAACCGTCGGTTTCATGGCTTCCAGAAGCTCTGCGTGTCGGGAGATGGTTGCGATTGCAACTAAATACTGTAAGTATTTTTTGGTACATCAAACTGCAGCAGGTAATAAAGAAAGGTCTCATACCGGTCTCGAAAAGGCCACTGTATCGATCCTAGGGATAGACCCGAAACGTGGAGTCATGTGGTCAAGGGTGGCCGCTCGACAGGCGGCCCATGCCCTCAACGCCGCTTGCGCTGTGTTGTCCATGGCCGGCGGCGCTGGAGCGGCGAAAAATAATGATTCTACGTGTCGCCTTTGCAGGGTGAGTTCCCCACCCAATGCGTTCATCAACGCTTCCAGGGAGTGTCTACCATCACCGGCAGTCACCGATAGCATATCCACTGCATCCTTGATGCGAATCGACAGGTCCAGAAAGAGGGCGACCGCAAGCTTGTCCATCGCAAACGCATACTTTTGAAATGCTGGGTTGGCAAGAAGATGGTCCTGGATAAGGCACCTGCTTCTGTTGACCGCTTGTTGTTTCTGCGGATTTTTCGGCCATGGAATGTGGCGGGCAGGTATGGTCACCACAAGCGCGTGCGAAAGAGTCGAGAAAGCGATAGAAGAGAGCTGACAATGCTTGCCAAATGTGGCGGAGATACCGAGGATGGGGTCCTCGGCGTCCAGCAGAGGCTGGATATGGTTCATGTTCAAAACATGGTCTTCACATTTGACGACGGTTATGACCGTAGCGTCGCCCTTGAACAAATTCTGAGAGATTGTGAACGACATGCACGGGAGGGAGGATGAGACGAGAAGTGCGGGCGGGCGAACCTGTGCGTTTTAAGAACCCTATGCATGGCTCTTATTATATTCAGAGATAAGAGGCGCTCCGCCTCGCCCTGTTTAAGGAAGGGGTTCGGCAGCCTGGTACAGCAAGTTTGAATGAACCCACACAACGTGTGAATGTGGCGTTACTGCGAGGATTGGTTGAGGGCCGTGGCCATCGTGGCCCCCTGGAAATCAGTTCAAGATCATGCAAGTAGCCGGTACTTTTGCTGTGCACTGCTCCTCGGAGAAATGTAAATACACTGCATTATTGAGTCACGTGGTATTATTTCGTACTTGACAAACGTTCACACGTTTGCTACTACTACACAACTACTGTACATGGCGACTCCCGTCATCGTCGGTCTCGGTGCAGTGACGGCCGCGCTGGTGGGCAGACACCTCATCCGAAGCGGTGTCATTGGAAAACGTACAGCTGATCAATGGGTCAAGGGAGGGTTCAAAGCCAAAATGGACCGCAAGGAGGCCATTGCAATTCTCGGCCTAAAGTGCGTCGTCCGACAGTCTGCGTATGCCCCACGTTTCTAATTCGTGTTTGCCTGCAGAGATGGACCCACGCTCCGGAACAAACTCAAGGACGCCCACCGTCACATCATGTTGGCCAATCACCCAGACCGGGGCGGTTCGCCTTACATTGCGAGTAAAATCAACGAGGCAAAGGATATGTTGGAGAAAACTGACGGAAAACGATCATCTTAAATTATCCTTCATTCTAGTGAGTGGTTGAGCGTTCGAGTCGAATGTTAGTTCCTTAATGAAGACTCCTTTCCAAAGGTCTAGCCATGTACGATACAGCACTACCATTACATTAGAATTTGACTATCACCGCTTCTCTCATTCGCGTTTCAAGGGGACGGCACTTCGCATTTTGTCTTCTTTCGCTTAGTTCCGGGAGAAGTGAAGTTGCTGACTCATATTTCATCTTTTGATCATCCTCCTGACCTCCTGACGATGAGCACAACCGACTTCGACCCTTCCCTGCTCGGAACGAAGGATCAGTACGGCGTCTCCGTCTCCTCAATCGGACCTCCTCCACTTACTTTCCCCATCACAATAGCTGGGATCGGCGATACGCCCAAGAACTCGTCCAGTTCCAAGAATGCGGACTCACAGGCGAGGTGTGGTATGTTTCCTTCCATTCAACCCTCGCTCGTGTACTCACAGGCACGCTGTATCAGGTTTGGCGAGGAACCTGTCGCGAAAATGGTCGATTGGTCCTTGACTCATGTTCCCCCTTCGACCCGTCCAAACGTGCTTGACGTCGGCACGGGTAACGGACATCTCCTCTTTGCCCTGGTCGAGGCTGGCTACGACCCGACCCGATTGACGGGGATCGATTACAGCCAGGGATCGGTGGACCTGTGCATCTCCATCGCAAAGCAGCGGGACGAGATGGATGGGGTGGAGGAAGTGCAAAAGGAGAGAGGGGGAGATGAGGAGGTAAACGGTGAAACAGAGGGCAATCCCATGTACGCATGCGTTACCTTCACCATCTGTGACTTCTTGGATCCAGCGTCGCCGGTCCCTCCGCCTGTAGAGGAGCACAAGAGCGAGGGGGTCTGGGATATCATTCTGGACAAGGGCACGTATGACGCGATCTCGCTCATGGAGAAGGACGAACGGGGTACGACACCGCTCCAGCGCTATGTCCCGCGCGTCGTCGAGTTGCTCAGGCCAGGCGGTCATTTCCTCATCACCTGTAAGCAAGTGACCCCTGATCATCGCCCGTTGACGGTTTCATTGTGCACGCAGCATGCAACTTTACCAAGGACGAACTAACTCAGAAGATTGCGTCTCCGGAGAGCGAGCTCGAGTACAAGTGAGTGTGACCCGAAGTTTCAAACCAACGCTAGAGATGTTGGCTCACACCTCCCAAAGGGGAAGCGTCCCATACAAAACCTTTTCTTTCGGAGGGAAGAGCGGAAGTTCATATGCGACTGTTGCTTTCCAGAAGCTGTCAGCGTCCGTTGGTTAGCCGTAAGCTGTGCAGGCATTGGGCGATGTGACTCGCATTTGCATTGCGCAGCTCATCTGAGATCGATATTGTCGTAATCTACCAAGACCGTCACCTCACAGCCTCGGAATCTCGTTCATCCCGGTCTGCAATGTCTCCCTCGCCACCCCACTCGCCCACTTGATCAATCCCTCTTCTCCTCTGAACGCGTTCGAGAGGAAAAATATCAGTCCAAGGCCCAGGTTCTCGATTTTGGTCGCCTTGGAAAAGATTTCTTCGACCGACCCCCGATTACGCGACGTTTGCTCGTCGGCGGAGTCCGTCAGCGCGGGCGACGAGGTCTGACTCGCTACGAATATTTGTACGAACAGTTTTTTCAAAAAAGTCCGAGATTGTGGCTTGAGGATGGTGAAGTCGACGGGCTGTATGCGCGTGGATGTGTATAAAAGCCTCGGGAACAAGTGGACTCAAATCTCACCTTCAGAATCGTGACGGCGCAACAGTCCTTGGCGATCCACCACCCATATGCCTTGGCGACGTTCTTCATACGCGACGACGACATAGTCTTGAGCTCGAACCTCCCGCCGTCGCCGTCCTTTACGTTTTTAATAACCTCTGCGCCCCCCACGCTCGTCTCGCCCAGGTCCCGAAGAATGTCCCATAGGCAGAACTGGAGCGTGATCCTATACGCGTGCGACCGCTGACAGAGGTGCTGGCAGACGAGGGCATAGTACGGGTTGTACAACTTTTCCTATAAAATGCGGCAATGAGGACGTAAGTCATGCGTGCGAACGAGGTACAGGATAGAGACGCACGTTACCACAGCAGTGAAGAATGACGCGAACGATCTCGCGTTGTTGCACCTCCGACAGGTTGAGCTGTGCCAATCGATCGCAGGCGTCCAGATAGTCCTGAGGGAATTCAGAAAGTAAGAACAAAGTCGGGCACCCAGGCAAACGGTACTGCGTACGTCACTGCTCATCAAGATGATAAAGATGCTCCGCCGAACAGCGGTGTTCATACCCTGCTTACGAGCGAGCTCCACGAGCGCTGTGTTGCTGACGTCTTCTGCCTCTGCTGCGTTCCCAGCCTTGTTCGGCTTCGTGGAGACATCACGCTGCTGGTGGTCAACCAGAGGGTCACCTCCCCACGCGGCGCCGACGAGCCACCATTTGCCTTTTGTTTCCGCAGAACGCAGGTCGCTCAGCGATATCCGCAATGCTTCGTGCGCCTGGACTGGAAAAATCAGCCCATAAGTGAGATGTTCAACGGACGTGGCCGTGAACTCTCACCATGACGTTTCTTGCCGAGACCCGACAAAAATTTCTTCATGCGTTCGACGGCGTCGCCTCCCTGGTGTTGCGTCCCACTCTTCTTGATTTTGTTGTTCTTGAGATTGGTCAATGTCTCAATCATAAACTTGGTACGCGAACTGGCGAGTCGCGTCAACACGTGCGGGAAGTACTCGGAAGAAGGATGATTTACCTCAAATTATTAGCTTGGTCCGCGATGCTCGATTGTGCCAGCGTGACGATATCCTTGAGCGCCAAAGGATCGTCTTGCCGAAGTTGTTGCCCAGAACCTGTCAAAGTCGTCAATACGCAAAGAGAAAGACTACTTGACGGCGCTACGTACTGCGCAATATCTTCAACAGCAGCTCGACCCGGAATTCTGAGAGGGTCTTGCCGAGCAAGTCCTTGATGATGTCGTACAAAAGGATGCAGGAGATGACTTGGAAATTGTACAGCTCCGACAAGAGGACGAGGAGATTGGAGCATTCCTTTCCCCGCTCCTCGGACTTGGCGGTCACGTCTGGAACATCGCCTTCGTAATCCCGAAGATGACGTTCGTAGGACGACACGACGTTCTGGACGACAAACGCGACTGAGACGATGAAAAGCTAGACTTAGTATGCAGATCTCCAAAGGCGGCGGCGACTGTCCGCACCGAATTCGACGCCGATCAATTTGTGCAAGCTAGAGATGAACGCAGCATGCAAGACGACGAACGAATCGAGCAGCATCGCATGAGAAGATATGCCGTTGATGATCAAGGTAGTCAAGGTGGTTGTTACGTCTATATGGCAATTAGTTGGGTGTAACTGAGCGAGAGCAAATGCGAACCGTGCCGGCGATGCTTGCGATACACCTCTTCTACGGCATCCAGCACCGTTGGCATGTTTTGCTCGCTCATGCTGGGTACGTAAGGTTGATATAAGAACGACACGTATCTGTTGATTCAGCCTACCGATTGATCAGACCTTTGAGCTGGCGGGTGAGCTTTACGACGTCTTCCCCTTTGCTTTCTTCCTTCCTGAGCCCAGGTGGAATGTATGGTTCTGTAAATATCTTAGTATCATTGTTGTTGTATTGAACAGGGATGAGATACATACCCAGTGGTTGGGCCTTGGATTCCTTGACGGCTGCGTCCTCGCTAGCGTGATGGTTTTGAGTTGACTCCTCGTCGTTCCCATCAAAACCAGTCCATTCGTCGTTACCGTTTGATTCGTCAGTATCCACGTCCGACGCTTCATGTTCCTTTAAGTCTGAGGACTTTTCGTCATCTTGCATATATCGGGAATCATTGCGATCCTGAGGAAAGTCCAATAGGGTACCCTCAAGCGTGTTCGCAAAGTCTAACAAATCTGATCTTTGCTGGTCAGAATATCGCATCCGCCGCTGAGCGCTCTAGGCACACGTGATCACGCACCTCCCAGTCCGTCCTCTTCTTCCCCCTGTCGACCCTTGGTCCCGTTCGCGTATCCCAGCTTGGCCTCCAGATACGCGATATAAGCGTCCTCCTCGGCCTCTTCCCGAGTTCGAGATACGCGGGATACGGGCGTGATCTTGGGGGACCTGCGACTCGACTGCGACGCGAGCTTCTCGAGCGCCGTGGGCTTCCGCGCATCAGATTGCTTCGAGTTTGATGGTAGACCGCCAGCACCCGTCCGTCCGTGATCCTTTGATTTCGACTTCGATACCGACGTAGCCGCAGAGGTCAAGACAGGCCGCGGACGCTCGAGGTCGTCCGCAAAGCGGACCGTTTTTTTCCGTTTGGCCGGAGGCGCGTCGAGGGATGCCCCATCCTCTACGGCATCAGCCTTGCGTTTGGAGATGACGGCTGACGAGAAATGGTCTGCCCTGCGTTTTTTGCGATCGAGTCGCTCTTGCTTCCGATTGTCCTTGCGCCCGGTTGCGTTTTTGCCCTTGTTGCTACGTGGGCGTCCTAGACGGTGCTCATCTGGATGAGTTGAAGTACTAAGTTATAACATATGACACACCTGAGTCTTCGCGATCGATATGTTGCAAGATAGATTTGGGCAGGCTGGGGCCATTTGCCAGTGGACGCTTTTTGGTGCTCATGGGCTTCAAAAGGCTTTGAGATCGAAACAGTGAAAGTACCCTTTCCAAAAAGGAAAATTTCACGCCCTTACTACCAGCTTCCAAGCTCCCCGTCACGCGCCTCTGAGGTCGAGGCTGCCAGGTGTCGACAATGTGCGAATCTTAGTGCCGACCTGGAAGATACGAGGACCACAACAAGCTCCGCAGTCAAACAGATATCGATACTGAACTGGCGTCACAACACAGCCAGCTATGTACTTACATAGCCGAGGAGGCTCTTGCATCACCCTTCGAAGCAAACATGAGGGTAACACTGCGGTAACCAGTGAGCCCTAACGTTTATGTGGCGCAGCAAGCTGAAGATTCTTAAGGAGTACATTATTCAGTACTCTGTTACCTTATGGAGTTACGGAGCACGACCAACACAAGTTGCTGTATGTAACCTTATATTTGAGATGCCGGGCGCTAGCTACTTACATACTGGCACCTTCCAGTTACTTGGGCTAGTGTGATTGATTTAGCTCTCATTGTAGTTAGTGCAGACGAATCCTCTTTCCAGCAGTTGAAGTAATCCACATGACCTCCTGGCAGCTCAGGTCAGTAATTCTCCGAGGCAGCGCTTATTTCACTTTCTTATCTCACCGCGATGGAAGTTTGCTGTTGACCACGTTGCTGGCGTGTCGAAATATATAGATAGATACCCTCAAGGTTGCCGTCAGTTCGTTGTTTCGTCGCCTTCTGTAAGCCCCACGTTTGAACCCCACATCCGCCTTTCTTGCGCTCCCATACCTCGGTTCAACTCTTCTCATGGCTACAGACACCACCTTAGCTAGTGTCGAGCACGCCAAGAAGTCCGAGGCAGGCGTCCAAACTGACTCCACCTCGACCGGCAAGAACCTTATCGTGTGCATTGACGGCACATCCAACCAATTCGGCAGGAGTGTAATTATTTCGTCTCACTTCCTAGCGTGTCCTTCTAGGCTCACTGTGATGGTTAGAATACCAATGTGGTGAAACTATGCGACGCTGTCGATCTGGAATCACCGTGGAAAAAGCAACTTGTGCACTATTCTAGTGGAATAGGCACGCGTATGAAGGAAGCGGTCTCCGACACAATGGACATGGCGGTTGCATGGTTCGCATCTCTATTGATTCCACCTACTTTGCTTTGCGGGTGAATACTCGATGATAGGAGTGTGGATGAAAATATCAAAGAAGCGTATGGCTGGCTAGCAGAAAAATATGAAGAGGGGGATGTCATATTCCTCTTTGGTACTTCGAGTTCTTCTTCGCAGCTTGAGCAAGTTGTTAATATTGTCTTAGGGTTCTCTCGAGGTGCATATCAAGTCCGGGTTCTTGCAGGGATGATACACGAGGTATACAACCAATTGTTTGCCTTAGTCATCCTGTAGACTTGAACACGTGCAACAGGTCGGGTTAATAAGGACACGAACGCAGAGACAGGTCGTCAGGTGAGTAGCTGTCTGGTGACACTCAAACGTACTTAGCACATGGAGGCAACCGTAGGGCCTATGATTACTACGAAGCAATTCGACCAGGAACGCCCGAGGCAAGGTATATTGCCAGGAATTTCAAGAAAACATTTTGCTGGAGCGATGAACTGAGAGTTCATTTCATCGGAGTCTGGTCAGCCTTTGCACGGTCGGACGATGGACGGAACTGATGTTGTTCTTTAGGGATACGGTCTCCTCTGTGGGGCTTAGTAGAGGGGATGTGTCACTTCCGATGTCGTCAACTGCGCTTTATATCCGACACGCGCTGGCTCTGGATGAATGTAGGGTCAAGTTTATGCCAGAGTATTTCCGAGAGACTAGCCTCAACATTACTGATGACCCGCTTAACGTCCGGCGTGCTCATTCGTCTGACGGCGGGCAGGATACTAGTAACATCAAGGAAGTCTGGTTTGCAGGTAGCCATGCAGACGTGTTGGTACCACTTCTCGAACTGCATTCGTCGTCGCACTGATGAATCCCCTTAAGAGGTGGTGTGGACAGAGGCAAGATTCATCATGCCGGGAACATATCGCTGCTGTGGATGCATCGAGAAGCGGCCGACTGTGGTCTCAAGCTGCGTCCGACAGGTGTTACCTGGGGGCCGGATGATATTGACGTTGGCACCAAAAATTCAATGAATGCTTGGTGGTATATCCCTGAATATATTGCCATGAGGCAACAAGTATCCTATCGTGGTTCCCGTAAGGAAGCTCTGCGGTAAGGTTTGCACCGTCTCGCTGCCCCTCAATGTTGACTTCGCACTCTGTAGCATGCATCGGTCGAAGCCACGCCTTATCATGCCCCATCAAAAAGTCCATGCTTCAATTTTGTATGCAAACATGTATAGACCATTAGCAACTTGGGCAAGAGGCATCGACATCTCTATGATGTATGGAGCACCCGAAGACACGGGGCTGGACGAACCTTTCTGGGAGACAGATCTGTTCAGCGATATGGAAGCGCAAGAGCTAGTGAACTCGTTGGATCGACGTCGATTGGTTGCACCGGAATGCCTCGAGAAATTGTTATTCATGCTACGATTCAGTAAGATTCCCCCTCCTTCCACGTAGATAATAATCATTCTTCCGCCGACTTCAGATGAGGGGAAGAAATGCGTCAGAAGCGTATTAAACTGGCAAGACAAGTTTGAGAGAATCATCGATGACCATGATCATGCATCACACGTTAGGCTTGTTGCCATCGTCGCATACTATGAAGCATGTGAGTCTGTTGCCTCTGTCTCTGAAGTGTGCATGATGTATATTCCGTTACAGCCGGTGGTCCAAACTCGCAGGATCCTGCGCAACCTCGCAAGCAGCCTTCAGATTGGGCATTTGAGGATGCAAAGGAATGCCTCAGTAACATTTGGGCGGAACGGGGGCATCGGTACCGGCTCACGACGGTTGCTCTCTTGAATTCCATGACAAGGCACGAGGATTTGCGAGCGCGCATCCTTACCCCAGAGGTCTTGGACATTTTCGTGCGCTTAGTGGTCGATTCGACCATCGCTACCACGGCCAAAAGAAGGGTGCTCACTCCTGGACAACGCAAGAAGAATTTTATACAGGTGATCATGGGCTTGAATGCCTTGTTACAGTGTCGTACGTTGGTGATTATCATAAATCTTGTGATTTATCAATGATTCGCCAGAGGCTACCCGGGGATTTATAATCGAAAAGCTTCAGGCCAAACCTAAGAAGTCCAAAGTAGCAAGACTCTGCCAAGTATTGGAGGTTAACAGTAAGGACCACGCCTTTTGATATGGTCTACCTTACTATGCATTCCGTTCTAGACCCACACTTTTTGGTTGCAGCGCTCCGCATGACATTGACCCTAGCACGAATCCAAGACAGTAGGCATTCTCAAGCTTGGTTGACAAACCACGTTCTCATCTATGATAAAGTACCGGCAGCCAAAAAAGCATGTTTATCAGTGAAGTCTAGGATTCGCGAACTGGTGAAGAAGCACGACGGAATAATCGGCCCTCTTGCTGTTGAAATATGGCTGGCGCTTTATGGTTCAGAAGAGAATGGTAGGCTGTGATTTTTTGAGGCTGTATTTCCTTATTCGAGCCAACATTTTAGAACGCCTGTCTCTTCTCGATGCACGCGATCGAAAAAACCTCGCTAGCACCTTGGTCCGCACGAATTTCGATGCCAGTTTGGTAGGGGCAGAGAGCAGCCGCGCAGATCCTATGCTAGCTCGCATTCTTGGACTCAGTAAGTGAAATCCCTTCGGACTGTTTTTAATCACATTCGATAACATACATTATATCAGATGCCCAGCCACTCGATGAACAAGAGAAAAAGCTCATCCAAGGATTCACCAAGGCCACTACCTCTCGGAAAGGTGATCCACGAGTGCGTACCACGTTGACAATGACCCTTCTGAAGCTATGCGAGAGTGAGTTTAGTTTCGAAAACGAAAGGGCATGGTGCACTGATTGTTCATCAGTTCCTGTTGTTCGGACTTATCTCTGCCACGAGATCGGCCTTGTGGGTATGTTTGTTGATCAACTGCAAGGCAAGAAAACCGCACTGCTTGCTGCCTATGCTCTGGCTACTTGTTTGAAGTACTGTGAGTGGAATAATGTCTTTGAGGAGTTCCGTTGCTCAAAATCAGACTAGCTGACATGAAAGAGTCCATCGAGAAGAACGTACTCCTTCCGAAACACATTGTTGGAATGTTGCGACTGGACTATTTCGACGATGCTATAGGTCAAGTCGAAGGGCTCACGATTTTTGTATATCTTATGCAACAAAGTAATGCTCTACCGCTGATTGTTGACGAAGGCGCTAATTTACCTTACCCAGGCGACCTGCGCAAAGGCATAATGAAGCACAATATGATGGAGGTTCTAGGAAGCAAGGCAGGAAAAGGACAATTGAAGAACATCCTGTCTGGATTGCGTTCCATGGACAGGCCCTCGGACACTAGTACGTATTGGGATGACGACAGCGGTTGATTATGACTGAGGCTGAGGCATCGCAGCCGATTTGTCTAGTGGGTGCACTAAAGAGCTCGTCACAAGGAGTTTGACACTCCTACGGGACCCTCATTGGACGACCCAAAAGACAGGGGTGACGATACTGACTGCGTTGGCTCAGACACGTGAGCATTACCACCATCCTGCCGAGATCTTCCTCTGATACTTTGCAACTCAAGCGGACGGAGCGGAGATCGTCAAAGATAGCATACCCGAAATCATCCGAATGATTCTCTCGGAGAAATACCAGCCTATGCAGCCTCCCGGGTCAAGCCAACCTTCCACTTCCATTAGCGGAGGTCAGGCGCCGCCAGTTCCAGTGACCTCCAAGAATCGCTTGTTCGACTCGCTCAATTGGCAGCCACGACCAGCCTCGGAAATAATGGGACCCGCGTGCGCACTGCGTAACCTGGCCCTAAACAGAACGTATTTCGTATTGTCTTGAAGGGACGTTGGAACTGATGTGCTCGTTGCAGAGGAATTACAACAATTCATACTTGGCAGAGAGGAATACCGCATTTTGACGCATATACATATATCTCGAACACTCATTTCCGAAAAGGAGACGGCGCCGTGGCGGGTCTATACTCCCACTAGATGTAAGTCTTCCGTTATGCTTTCAGTGTTATGTGCTGTTGCAGGGTGCTCTCACTGGAAACAGGTACTGAGACTTATGTACCTTGCAGGCGACGTGTCCGACATGCTGGAAAAGATGATCCAGGCTGTCGAAGAAGATCTGTCGGGACAGGACCTGATGCGGATCGAAGATACGCTGCCGCCCGCCTTGCACTGGGACCGCGCTCTGATGTTTATTGGCTACACTGCGGCGGGGACGGCATTGTTCCCCGTGGCGCTCGGTGTATCCATCGGCCTGTCGGCGCTGACACTGCTTGCGCTGGTCGTTTCCGCGCCGGTTTATCTGTCTGTCGATGTCTTCGAGTACGTGTTGAGTTCTTTTTTTTCGTCAACTACGGTGAAACTGATGTAAACGGGGCGGATATTCAGTGTGGTTCGACGCAGGTCACACAATCGGAAGACTGGGCCAGGCGCCAACGCGGTCGATGATGCGGAGAATGGCGGTTCTTAGGAGGACGAGGATGCTCCGACAAGGCGAGACGAACAGCGTTCGGGATATCTCACCCCGGGTGGCGGGGGAAATATGGAAGGAGGGGCAGGAACAGGAGCAGGCAAGTACGGAAAGCCGGACTTATCCGCGCGTGCGTTATGTATTGCGTCTTGGCTTGATTTTGGCACATTTGATTTCCTGTCCTCGCGACCTAGTTTCCAGTAGGCCTACAGACCCTGAGTCAGGTAGGAAGACAATCGTTACTGCTATTCTAATCATGACCCGGCCTGAAGTATTTATCTCGCTTATCGAATGTCTCCTGTACATGGCGCCCCGGGGACCGGATCCACCAGTGGCGGCTAATTCCGTGGTGGTGCCGCCACATGGTAACGAAGAAGCACAGGCGGGAGCAACCCGAAAGGACTCGGAGTTCGTTGGCCTCCTCGTGACGATGGCTTCGCGAGTCACTCCATCCCCACCCGCGGCCTTCTCCCAAGGCTGTTGAACCACTTTCACGGCCTTGGAAGGGCAGTCGGCGAGAGCCGTCCCGAGAACCGGTCTAACGCGGTCCTAATCCAGACTCCTACTACTTACCCATTCGCCAGTCGGGCGTTCTACATCCTACTACCCAAAATTCTGAGAACGACTGAGCGACTTTGGTTGCGCCACACTTTGGTCCTGTTTGTCTCCCTCCGTGCTGTAGCCTGTGCCACTCACTTGCCAGATCCATGCCCGTCAAGTTACTGCCACTCGGACGACAAGCGAGCAGCACCCTCCTCTTCCTCTTTCGGTAACACCTTCCGGTTGCTTCAGTCATTGATTTTGTCTCAGGTCTGTGCAGCTTCTCGAGCGCCGTGGGCTTCCGCGCATCAGATAGCTTCGCGTTTTCTGGCAGACCGCCAGCATGCGTCTGTCCGCAATCATTTGATTTCGACTTCGATACTGACGTAGTCGCAGAGGTCAAGGCAGGCCGTGGACAGCCGTGGACGCTCGACGTCATCCGCAAAGCGGATCGTATTTTTCCGTTTGGCCGCAGGCGCATCGAGGGGTGCCACAGCCTCTACGGCATCGGCCTTGCGCTTGGAGATGACGGCCGACGAGAAATGGTCTTCCGTGCGTTTTTTGTGATCAAGCCGCTCTTGCTTCCGGGAGTCCTTGCGCGCGTTTGCGTTTTTGCCCTTGTTGCTACGTGGGCGTCCTAGACGCCGTGGGCCCATCTGGATGAATTAAAGTACTAAGTCAGACCATATGACACACCCGGAGTCTTCGCGATCGATGTGTTCCAACTTCCAAGATAGATTTGGGCACAGGCTGGTGAACGCTTTCTCGGCTCTGAGGTCGAATTCGACAAGACCCTTCCAAAAAGGAAAATTTCACGCCCCGTGCGCTCAGCGCTCAGCACCCAGCCTGGCGGCGGCGAGGCTGCCAGGTGTCGCAAATCTTCGCAAATGTGCAAATCTTAGTGCCGACCAGGAAGATACGAGGACCACAACAAGCTCCCGAGTCAACCAGATATGATACTAAACTGGCATCACAACACAGCTATGTACTTAGATACCGAGCTCTGCCTCAACCTTCGAAGGAAACATGAGGGTAACACTGCAATACATAACCAGTGAGCCCCTGTGAACGTCTGACGTTTCTGTGGCAATTCTGTGGCGTAGCAAGCTGAGGATTCGGAAGGACTTGCTGTCATCACAAAAAACAAAAGTGCCCGATATTATGTCTGAAATTTGTCCCAACGCGGTGTATATTGGCAAAGATTTATCAACCCTATATAATGGTGTGTAAACCCTTTGCAAGTGAGGG